>RJWT010019157.1:0-18520 GCA_004365215.1 Cuniculus paca
TAAGGTCAGAAAGACTGACAAACAATGCAATCTAGGAATACTGAAAGGTCTAATTCGACTCCTCTGCTGACTGGCAGGATTATTATATAAATTCCATAGGAAAGCTTGACTTTGTGTTACTATGTCTTTGTAAGATATTTTTAATACAATGTTGTTATTAAGAAAAATAACAAATTTAAAATCCAAGGAAAACTCCTTGAATTTTACAAGTGAATTATTTCAAATATCATACTAGGTACTTAATAAAAGTTTAAAAACTTTAATGAATTTCAAATGAAGAAACTATTTTTACCTATTTACCACGCGAAATGAAAATGTTTCATCCTGTGGGAATTTTTGACTTGTCAGAGAACTGAGTAATTTTCTAATTAGTTATTGTATTCTTCTGAGACATAGTCAGTTCCATTATATTATAACATAAAGGCAGATGCTTCTTCTAATAACCTTAAAAGAATTTAAGGTTGGCGATATTGAAAATCCAACAAGGTCATTCTTTTTCAGCCCATATACTGAGAAGCTTTATTTGTGAAGCGATCGGGGTATGAATGAAAACATGTTTTCTCACTTAACATGACTAAGTGAGCCTAGGGAAATGGATCTAGTACAGTCTGTGGAAATTAATAGGTTCGACTGAAAACAAAATAAGAAAGGGAAGGCTGGTAATAGAGGGCTATCGTCCCTACTTTCTAGTTTAATGAGATCTTTGTGAGCCTAAATGTTTGTGAAGCAATTATGAGGGCCCAATTCATTGATAATTTCTTGTCATTCATTGATATTCTAATTTATTGGTTTTTAAAAAAAATTTCCTATGATTTAATGCATGGTGTACACAAGGGTAGAGAAATATTTGACCTCGGTAACTGAATTTACAAACTCAAAATCATGTTTTATGGTGTGTTTAAAGATGTTTTACAATTTGCCTTTGCCAAAGTGTATTTATATAATTATAGCTTTCCTTCTATGGTGCTATACTTCTGTTTTCAGTTCAACTCATCCCAAATCAACATCCTTTGGCTTTTAAAAATGTAAATTCATCACAGCTCTTATGTATTGTAAATATACACTAATAAATTTTTTAAGAAACGTAAAACAGCATGAACTGTCTTTTGTTTCTAGAAATACTGCTGAAAACGGTCCAGTGTTAACTTGAGTTAACAGACACTTGGATTAAATTGGGAATTTGAAAGAAAATATATTCTTATTTGTGTTTAACAATGTGGTTGAATCAAGGGGAAAAAAGAGGCAACCACTCGTAAAGAGAGGTCCATTTCCCGTCCATTAAGCTTAACTGCAAACATTTCAGACATAATGAATCATGGCAACCAGAGGCCACTTCATCCTCATTCTGTGGTCACTGCGGCTGCATGTGGGTGCAAGTTCTGTATCTTCAATTAGTTGTGGAATGAAATTGCGAGTATAATTGTGATTATTGTAGGAACCCTCTCTAAGTTGCTTATGAAATGGAAAGAAAAAAAAAACAGTGAGTAACTTTGTAGAACATTTTGGCCTACTAAAACCTCAAACTTTTACTTTGTGGAAGTTAAAAAAAAGATCCCTTTATTTCTGGTTCTCCATCTTAGGAGGAACAATCTAAAAAGCCATTTATGAGAAACTTTGAAATGTACTTTGAGCAAGCCACCATAACTATATTTTAAAATTGTTTGACAAAGCCCTAGGCAGTTCAAAGAGCCAAACAAATGATGTAAAATTACTTCAGTTGTTTTCAAGTCTACAGCCATCAGAATAAAACAAAACTAGCTGCCTTGGGTTGATTGTAGAAATAATGCAGCAGGAGATGCCAATACAAAGCAGAATTTACTAGTCATTAGAACAGAGAGGCAAAGTGGAACTTTGGGTCATGCTGTTTGGAACATCGTAAACATCATAACAATGCTGAAATACTTAAAATATTTTTTTTCATTCGTAGAGGTAAAAAGAGTACTCAGTTTAAGGACCTACTTAAATTTGTCTTCAATGTTTTAAATCAAGAACATAGAAATAACAGGGGTTAACAAATGGGATTTATTTCTATATAATTACAAGCATAAATAACTACTAATTCTGGGGTATAGTTGTCTTCAGGGATTGAATGTAGTCTTAGATTTAAAAATAAGTCAGAAAAACATGGAGAAAGGACAGCTTCTTCAGCAACATGTGCTGGGAAAACTGAATATCCACATGGAGAAAATTGGAACTAGACCCCTGTCTTTCAAACTGTACAACAATCAATTCAAAATGGGTCAAAGATCTTAGTGGAAGTCCTTTTGGAAACTACCAGAAGAAATAAGAGAAAGATTTCAAGATAGCTGCATAGGCAGTGATTTCATGAATAGGGCTCTAATAACTCAGAAAATAAGTGATTACTTATCCTATAGAATATAGGGTGGGCTTGGAGAGGGGGAAATTTCTTTATGTAGTTTTACATTTTTAACAGAAGCAGTGTAATGATTTTAAAATGATAAAAGGATAAATAAAGTAAAATTTAGAATTTTGGGATGGAAAGTTTAAATCTAGAAGGTGATTAATACTTATAGCCACCAAAGTAGGTAGGGTGTACAAGAAGCACTGAGTAGAAGAGTTTGAGTTCTCAACCTCACTGACGCAAATGTCCATTTCATTCATGCTAACTTACTGTAAACTCATTTGCTTTTGTGAATATCTTCACAAGCCTTCAGGCTCCCTCCCATATTTCCAAAGCAGACTTCTTCACTCCAACTTATTCCTATAAAATGTCACCTTGTTGGGTGATCTTGACATCATTTGCAAAAATATTGACTGTAACATTTTCCTTCCTAAATAACCTTGAATTAGTTTTTCATTTTGGATTTTATCATAATCTGACATTAATTTATTTTTTAGCCTATTATATATCCCCAGCAATGTAATGTACGCTCTAGACGAAGAGGGACCTTGGATTTGTCTGTTTTTTCCAGTACTTACAGCAGTCCTTTTGAGCATGGTGATGCTTCAAAGGAAATGTACAGAAAAAGAGAAGACAATTTATAGAAACTGTTAGTACAAACATCCAAGAAAAAACTAAAATATAAAGTAGATGATACAACATAATATATCCACTTCTAGTAATCTTTGCATTATGTTATATTTTACATCTCATAGATATTTGTATATTTCCCTTGATACTGGAGAATTTTAAATTAAGTATCACTATTGGCAAGATTATGGTTTAATGTTTAGTTTCGACTCTCTCTTCCTGGGAAGAATTACTTCACATTATAATTTGGCCCCCAATTTCTCACCATTTGTATGTAAGGTTGCGATAGAGGGTATGAAGGAAGAAACAATGTCCTAGAAATTTTATGTAAGTAAACAGCAGCCTAATAGAAAGGTACATTGGGTTAGCAATCTTTCTCAGTCATAATGTTGAAGATATAGTTTTTTTATGTTCTAAAATTTCCATTTAATTAATTATTCATTGAGTGTTCCTTAAAGCATGCAAGAAAAAATACACTCAAAAGGTCTGATATATTTGGTATAAAGATCTTTACAGTGTTCATATGTCATTTTGTGTATATCCTCAGTTCCACATTTGGTTTTGTATATTCAGTCAAAATCAACATATAATTGTAATGAAAATGGTTCAAAATTATAGTCTTCACAAATTTACTCCTCCTTATAGTAATTTGATGATACTGCGCTCCCCAGCTTTTAAGGTAAACACCATCTTGAATACAATGAATAGTGAAAATAGAATTTTCCAGAACTTTTATAAAAGTGCTAATATTGGAAGAATAATTTATCATTCCAACTATAGTGAGAGGAACCCACAAGATACTAATGTTTTGTTGTTCTTTTCTCGCTGGTTTTATCATCAATAGCTCACAAATTAGTCTTTTTTTGTCGCTCTTGTTTAACTGCAGGACTGTATCTATTTATAAAAGTTACGTGTAACTGAAACAATAGCTAGTAAAGTACTGACTATAATTTGTTAAATGTTTCAAATCAGTATATGATATGGTAGCATTACTATTATTATTATTAAAACAAAGCCAAATGTAGACTTTAAAATAAATATACTAAAGAAAAAGAATGGTTGCTCAGGTAAATATAAATTTATGACTCCTGATGGCTATCTAAGTATACCTTTTTGGATTTAATTTAAATAGCAAAAAGTGACCCCAATCTGAACAGTATATAAGTGCACATGAGTATCATTAACCATAAGGAATACAGTAAAAGTTTTACGTGAAAATTTAGACTCTTAAAATCATTCAGGACATGTTGTGATCACATTACATCTCTACTTAAGTCATCTGAGTATGGAAGTGTATCTAAATATGTAAAATTATTTGTAAGAATGAGAACCAAGGACCTAAGTCTACTATTTTAGGTTTTAAAAGTATTTCTCTACTAATTGTAATACACACAAAATTTTGAGAAGTAACTTTTGGGAACTTGGTTAAAGAGATAACAATACAATAACTACAATAATGATGTTAACACTAATATCACTCATTTCAAATGTGCTTATTTATGCCCATTTTAATACCTTTGCATATATTTACTCTTTCACTAATCACATTGGCCCTATGTGGTAGACACAACTTCAAATTCTTTTTTATTATTGATGAAAGTGTAATTCAAAAGGGTTAAGTATTTTGACAAATAACATGTAACTGACCAAGGCTGGAACAGCAGCTGGACCACAGGAGGCTGATTTCTGAGCTTACAATACCAGCCCTTTCAGAATTCCTTTGTTTCTCATCTATGCCATAATTCTTGGATGCCTCTTAAACTCCAGTGGGAGCCAGATAGACACTGAGACAGATGTAAATTTGATTTAGGTACAAGATGAATAGAGAGATGAAGTATTAACCTTCATGGGAAAGTCTTCCCAGAGCAGTGTCTCAAAATCAAAGAGTGGGTGGGAATGGCAGATAAGATGATGATAACATCTGCAGAGCACCCATCATGTCTGAAAAAATCACAGAAATGGAAAGCATGGCATGTTTAGGGAGAAATATTTGTGGCACAAATATTTATATAGAAAGAAGACAAAGCAAATGATGAAGCTAAAGAGTTAGATTGAGGTAAATCACACATGAAAAGACCTTTTGGGTATACCTAGTATATCTAGTCCTTGAGCCACCGGTCCATAGTTTCTTGTGTATGACAATAGTGCCCCTAAGAGTTGTGCAAGGGAAAATCTGCACTAATATATTCTGAAGAGGAGTGTCACAATATGATGTTAAAGAGTAAAATGTGATTAGATTTGCTACAAGTTTGTACTTGTGTGATATATAAAAGACACAGGAAAATCATAACCCACGTAAAATATAGTTGAGTTTGAGAAAATATGATCAAGTATGATTTGCTGTAATAATGGAAGTTTTTGTTATTAATATGAACCACTTTAAGAATAGAATATAAAAGCCCTGGACACAGCTCTTTGTTATGAAATTCAAGGTTCACCAAGAATCTTCTTTCAGCTTGTCTATAAATACTACTACTTGAGCTGTGCATGGTGGCACCTACCTGTAATTCCAGCACTGGAGAGGCTGAAGAGGGTAGTGAGGCATGCTATAGAAGAGTTCAAAGCCAGTTTGGGATAGAGAGCAAGAACCTGTCTCAAAAACAAAACAAAAGTGAACAAAAAACTATTAATAATTTTATAAAGTTGTCACTACTGGAGCCAAAGAAATACGGAATAAGTTACAAGCTCAAGAGAAATAGTAGTCAAAACAATATTAGCCCTGCAATTGACTTAGGGCAGCATACACTTAGAGCACCACTTGGATCTTATAGCAGGTAGTTCTTACCGTTTTGTTACATTATTATAGAAACTGATGTGAGAAAGATCATAGTAAGTGAAATGAACTCTAGAAAGCTCAGGTCAGATTGCTGCCACCACACAGCTTGGTAGACAAGATGGTTCTGCTGCTGGTAGGAGGTCTGCCATGTCGCCGACTTGCTGCACAGATATTTAGGAGCAATCACTAAAGCAGCTTTGATTTCAAATGATACAGCAAAGCACACAGGGTCTGAGGGCATACTTCTTAAGAAACTGGAGAGGGTTCAGGAGAGAGGGAACACACTGAATACTTCAAACACATCAAGGAATGAAGAAAAATCTATATAGGCCTGCCAGGGAAGCAAACTTTAGAAGTTACTTAGTGAATGATGATAGATAAATTGGTAGAGAATGAGAGTAGTAAAAAAAAAAAAAGTAAGTAGGCTGTGTTTAAAAGAATGAAAGAGAAAGCAAGGCAAGTTAATAAAAAAAAAGAGAAAAAATTCTAACTATTGTGTATCTGATAATGTTAACAGGAACATGCAAATGAGCAGAGATGTTCTTCACTTTCCAAAACAGTCTTGTTCAGTGTCATGTTGATTTGAGGCCAAAGCCCATTTCCTTTCAATTATAGCAAAGCAGCCAATGTTATGAGCTTCCTTATAATTCTGATATATTAATCTTACATTAAAGACCATATCGTTTTCTCAGGAAAAGGCTCCATCTCACAGATTTACATTTCGCAAGGTGGGGGGCTTCATTGTTTGCAAAATGAAGGAGAAAGTGAAACGAGATACATGATCTGTTAATATTTTCAAAAATAGGCTAAAAAGTCTTTTTCTATGGGTAGATTTTTAAATTTTCATGTGCCTGGAATGAGGATAGGTTTTGTTAATTTCTTCTGTTTGCTTCATTTTATTTTTTTGGAACGCTGATTTTACTTCCATAGGGAATACCAGTAATAATATGTTTGTTTGTGTAGATTTATAGTTCAGATATGAATGTTTCCCAGAAATTCCTGTGTTAGTCTTGATATCCAGCTACTGGCACTATTGGAAAGCTGTGGAAATTCTATTTGGAGGCCTCGCTTGAGGGAACGTGCCACTGGGAGCATACTTTTGAAGTTTGTCCTTTGTCACCAGAACTCTGACATGCTCTCTCTGCTTTCTAGCTACCAGTGAGTTAAGCAGCTGTGCTCTACCAAACTACCTGCCACGAGATTCTGCCTCATCCTTGGTCTAGAAATGATGCAGTAAATAAACACCATGGACTGAACCCTTTGAAACCATGAGCAAACATAAATGTTTACTGTTTTGTTCTTGGGTACTTTTCACAGAGACAGAAAGTGAACTAACATAATATGGGAATATATTAGTGATATATTCTGTGATAATGATAATGACTATTCTGTGATTAGTGATATATTCTGTGATATATAATACTGTGATAAGTATTAAAATATTTTAAATTCGTATATGTTTGACTTTAAGAAACCCAAATAAATCTTTGAATTTAACCCTAAAGCACTGTTCAGAAGTACAGAATTGATCTTGTAGAAGTATCTAGGAAAGGAAGCCCCAGCCCACCCACTGTGCAGGGTCCTCTGCATCTGCTACGATGCTGACCTGCAGAAATGGTTAGGCTCCTGAATCTGCTCTTTTTCTTCCCCTTCCTCCTATACATAGTTGCTCCTCAAATCAGAAAAACGCACATCTAGTATCTTCCTAGGGATGTTCCCTTCTACCATCTTCCTAGGAAGGCCACTATAGTCACTGGACTAACACAGGCATCATAAAGGAAACAGCCAAAGCTCTGTCAAAGAGGAGTCCATGTGTATTTAGCTTGTCAGGATATGCAAAAACTGAAATTGGTAGCCAGGGAGATCTCAGCCATGACTGGGAACCAGGAAGTATTGGGGTACACGGAACCTGCCTGATGCTAAGGACTTCTTAGCAGAGGAAAAGCACCTCCACATTTTGATCAACTATGCAGGAGTGATGATGAGTCCCTACATTAAGAAGTCAGATGACTTTGAAATGCACATCAAAGTGTGCACTTGGGACATTTTCCTAACCTTATGCTAGAGAAACTGAAGAAAACAGCCCCATCGGGGTTAATAAATGAGTCTTCTTTGGGATATCACCTGAAAAAGATTCACTTCCATTACCTGCAGCACAATAGATTATACAATGAAGGACTAGCTTACTGTCACAGTAAGTCAACTAACATTCTCTTTACACAGGGACTGACCAGGAGGTTGTAATGAAACAATAGCAAGGTGGGAATGGATATCAGTTGTGACCTCCTCAGCCTTCTGATGTAATGACATGTGGTAGCGGTTGGACCCAAAAGAAGACTATAGTAGATCATATAGTATTCCCTGCCAAAATGATTCTCCAACGTTTCCAAAAAATGCAGTTAGGGCAAAACCTTTTAGCCTTTCCTGATGATGTTCACTTGAATCCCAGCATACTGCCAGATATGTATTAATACCTTACATTTCTCTAAACCTACATTGTTCCTGTCAGTCAAAAGTTTTGTCCATATCTCTGGATGGGAGGACCCTCATATGACTTGCATATGATACTTTTCCCATGTGTTGACCACAGAAGAGCTGCCTTTTCTAAGAAGTTTTGGGATTTTGAGGAGGAAAAAATAAGTTAAATTAAATTGTACAATAAAAAGAATAGAAATATCCTAAGGGTCTGAGGTGGAAGTAGCAAAGTCCTCTAAAAGTTTAAGTGTTACAGAAAGGATGGATGTACATGTATAGGCTTAAAAGTGCCTAGATACTCCTAAAGAATTTACAAAAACTGATTTTATTATGTGTAATGGTATGAACAGCTACTTTGAAGAAAATGAGACCTTAGGGTAGCCATTGCTGATTTCTTATCATCATGCTTTGAAGTCCAATGTTTTTATGCTTGGATTTGATTGGTTTTAGTCTGTTTTCTAATATTTGATTGCAATATGTGAGAAGGATTGAACAACTATTTTGAAGAAAACAAGAGACATTATAGTAGCCATTGTTGATTTCTTATTGTCTGGTGTGAAGGCCTGTAATGCTTTCATTATTTTGTTTTGATTGGTTTTCTACTATTTGGTTTTGTTTGAATTTATTGTGTGTGAAGGTATGAATAACTATTTCAAATAAAACAAGAGACACTATGGTAGCCATTGTTGATTTCCTATTGTCTTGTTTTGAAGTTCTATATTGCTTGCATTCTTCTGTTCAGATCTACTTTGTTCTGTTTTACTCTGTTTTGTTTTGTGTTATTCTCTTCAAAATAAAATAAAAAAATGTTTAAGTGTTACCTGCAGCAATGTGAAGTGATAAAGATAAAAGAACAAAACAATCTGTGAAGAAAGACTATGATGAATATGGTTCTTCTTTGCAGTGTTTGCTTTGCAGGATGGTTAGATGGACAGGCCATAAAACATGGCAATCAATTGTATTTCATTTCTACTATGCTGTTCTTATCTATTGCTGTATAACTTGGCCCATAGAATGGTTTGAATAGAGCAGAAATGTGTTTGACATCCTGCAATATTGTTCTCAATTCACTGCAGCTCTATGATTATATCAGTGTGACCACAAAATATGAGGTATTATCAAGAAAGACATTGAAAGCAAATTGAGCACTGTTCTGTTGGCAAGGGTCATTATACAAGGTACACCTGGGAGAATGTATCGTGGTCTCTGAGTTTTCAGAAAATAAGAAAATGAAAAGACATGCAAAGAGAGAATGCAACAGGCAAGTGGGGAACAAGGATGATGCCCTGTAAAGTTAGACTAAGAAAGCTCTCTCCAAACTGACATTTGATGTATAATATAATTTCACAGTTGTAAAGGATACAATTAATTACCATAATAACATTCATAGTTACTCTATGTGAAGTTTTAAAAATAAGGTGAAGGCTTTATCATTTATATTTTCCAACAAGCCTGAAAGATAAAGAGTGTAATTTTGTATCTCTGTGGAAGATGGAAGCACATGTTGGTGAGACGGCCAAACAGGCCAGGGTGAAGGAAAGGGTCAGGCTACTCACAAGAATTCTGGACATGAAATCACAGTTTTTTAAAAATCAAAATCAGAAGAAAAGTTTGAGGTTTTTGATTCAAAATGAGAATGTGCCACATTAAGGACAAATAAGTTGGAAATACTATTGCACATAGGAAAAAATATATATTTTAATAGAAAGAGGAAATATAAGTCGATTTGCAAAGGATTTGACAGTTTTATTTGATAGTCACTATTCAATTCAGGGCTGGTTTTATCTTTAGAGTTGAACAAAGGAAGACCTAATGTGCCTTTCTGTGAAATTCTGTGAACTTTCCTCAGGAAGCACCTGCAATGCTAATGACTCTTAAACGATATGAGAAACATTTGACACAGAAAAATGTAACCAATGATATTCTGTTTGTGATAAGATTTAAGAAATGAGTGACTAACTATACTCAGGGCAAAAAAAGAATAGACAGAAAAATGGTGGAAATGGAATATAGATTAGAAATCATATGATTCCCAACCATTTTTTGAAGAAGATAAGATAATTTTAATTGGAGTATTACTAGGATATCTACTATATGCCAAGTCAAATGCTTAGGATAATACACAGCAATAATTCAGGCAAAGTTCCTATCCGTCCGTATACTAATTGTTATAACACAAAACCAAATACCTTGAAAAATTAAAATAGATTTTATAGATTTGTTATGATTATGATTTTTATTTCTAATCCATGTTACCCTACTACAGAACATAGTTTTATGTAAATCCAAAGGATTTTTAATATGCAAAACTATAGAAAATAATGCACTGAGCAAACTTATAGGTACTTATTATGTAACAATAGGTTTTGTTTTGCAAAATTTTTGCTTCTTGCAACAGTAAAGATAAGTGCACTGAAAGAACACATTGTACATAGTGGTTCTATACTTGTAAGAATTTGTGAAATAAGTAATATTACAATCAATAATGATAAACTGTCAAGCTACTTCAATTTATCAAAGTGTTTAGCAGAACACACAAGTCCTTCCTTGTGTGAACTTTGATCTTTACGTTATCGGACCTTTGATCCTCACGTGAACACCAGCAGCTCAGTGTAGATTTTCCTTTCCAGAGCAGAGCAGAGCAGAGGCCAAAAGCGATGATTCAGATCACACATCTCTGGATCAATAATTACCATGCATAGTTAATAAACCTTTGCTATGTGGGAAGCACTACATTAAGAGCTTTACATTCACTCTAGGATTTGGCATCCACGATGACACCATAAAGTAACACTCATTAAACTTGTATTCAGCATAAAAGGAAGTTTAGCTTACTATTAGACAAATAATTAATACTAGTTGGCAACCACCTTAGGTCAAGAAGGAACAAAAGATTTTCAGGTGTCTCATTACAAATCCATACTCTTAACCACTGGAGTATCGTGCAAGGATATAATAAATTAATTAAGGAAGAAATTCAGTTTATGAAATAAATATACTCTAAATCATATCATCATCAAATTAAGTGAATATGTGTATGGTAGGATGAAGTGAGATTATGAAGGTTGGTTACTTGAAGAATTTTTGCTGTGTGTAAAAGGTGCAATATTATCATCAATAGATGAGAGGTTCTGAAAAGTTTTCATAATCCTGGCAGGTAGGAAAGTAAAAGTGAAGAGAGAAAGACTTATGGAGAGTGTTCTAATGATAAAGAATAAATATCTCCAGATGATCTTATATACTTAATGAAGAGAAAATTTGATTTTTACATAATGCATTATCTGTAACATTTCCAGATTACAAAAGGATAAAATGTTTGTAGAATAAGGTTTCATGATAAAACCCACCTTTGTTTTGAAAATATTGTATATTTATTATACATATATAAATTTTTTTATCTTAATGTTCTCACTGTGTTTGATATTTTCTACATTCTTGTGCTTATGGGAGTAATAATGAAATGTACTTGTGATTAAAAAAATCTGCAACCATTTCATGTATAAGTATAGATAGGAAATATTCATGTATATTATGTATATATACATATGTATATATATATACATATGTATATATATAAAACAAATGTTCCTGTGCTCATCAATTTCTTCATGAATATAAAATAATTTTTAAAAATACTGAAAAATATATGATAAATCTCTTGACATAGTCTTCATTAATCCAAAGTACAAAAATTTTCTTGATAGAATTATAAAGGTAAAATAAATACGTATTTGGGAATGTTTTCCTCAAAATATAAATAAAATGTATGGTGTGAGAAAATGCAATTTGCACTTAATCCAACTCATGGAAGAGCTTGCAACTGTTATTACTACTAAACCATTTTAATATACAATAGTCTGTTATAACCAAAAAATTTTCTAGAAACAGAAAATACATTGTAGCAACAATAGTACTTTAGTATCAGATGGTGTAGTAGGCAGAGAAGGAGGAAGTATAATTAATTCAGAAACAGATGCTTTTCTTAGCTACCAAGTACAGCAGACTGGTTAAGTGGTACTTAATTTCTGTATGTGTGTGTGTGTGTGTGTTTGTGTGTTACTAGGGATTGAACACAGGACCTTCAGACTGAACTACATCCCTGGCCCTTTTTAATTTTTTGAGGTTATGTCTCCCTAAGTTCTCATTATGTTGCCCAGGCGGGGCTCAAACTTGCCATCCTTCTGACTCAATTTCTCAGAGTTCTGGGATTACAGGTGTTTGCCACCATATCCAGCTTCTAACAGACTTTCAAGTCAGTATTCATGTGGTTGCTCTAGAATAAATTGATAAAATTGTCATTTTTATATTTCCTGTTGCATTATTTTATAAAAATTCATGAAACAATATGCAATGTTTTGGTTATCCTGTATTTAAATTATTGGACCAATAAGTGGTTAAGAATGTACAAAAAGACTCAAAACTCACAAAATGAATAAATCATTCATGTTACACTAAGAGACAGATATAGAACTCAAATTATTTTTATAATTTTTAAAACAAAAAAACTATTAAATGAATATTATGCTTTTTTAATACAAAGAGAATACCTACTGAAGATATGGTAAAATTCTGACCTGTGTTATTGCAGCTATCCATTTATTTGTGGAATAATGAATTTTTCTTCACCATTCAACATGCACCACAATTAATCTCATTTTTCTTGGCATGTACTCTTTCAACCCCACTACTACTGGAATAGGTAATTAAAGGAGGTTTAAATCTGTATCTTACAAGTATAATCAAAAATAGATACTTCACACTAATGTTGGAAAGTGTGATCTGAAATATTGGACATGTGTGTAATATAAAGAGATTAAACTGACATTTTGTTTCTGATAGTGAGGTGTGAATCTTAAAGACACAGAGAATTAGAGAATGATGATTTTGGAGGTCAAAGTGTAGTGTCAAGAGCAGGTTGGGGAAGTAAGACAATAACTAACAGGTATAAAAGCTTTTTCTATGGTTCCTATTGGTTAGATAGTATTATATATATGTATTTCCATTTTCTAGTTTTAAGAAAAGAAAGAGTATGATGTATTTCATCTCGCTGTGGGTTTTGACTTCCTTACAATGTCTTCTAAGTGTATTCTATTACAATCTTTTTATTGCCCATGTAATATCATTTTTTATTAGTACATGTTTTCAGTAAATAATGATTACATTCATTTTGGGGAGGTGCTTTATGTATATAGCACATCTCCGTTCTTGTTTTATTTCTTTCCTTTCCTCTCCTCTCTGGCACTCTATCTCTAGGTCCCCTTCCCTTTTGCAAAAGTTCCTTTCTTGTGAATTAAGCAATGTGTTACATTTCTCAACACTCTGTCCTTTATTTTTAGACACCATTCCTCAACAAAAATATGACTCCTCACAGGTATGTGAAATCCTCCAAGGCATTTTCTAATCTTCTCTTAGATCAATAAGTTTCCATCTCATGACTTTAGGTAGTAGTTGACACAATTTGGGGCTACTGTATCTCTGCCTTTTTGCAGTGAGGAGAAAGGCCTTGAGGACAAGAAGTTATGTCTACCTGGGACCCATGTTCCACACCTGTCCTTTCCAGACCATGTGACTGTGACTGAAAATGACCACAAAGTCCCAACCCAGTCTACATGATCAAGATATGATCAATCATTATCTCCTTTCTGGGTCCTCTTTTCCTTGCTTCTTAAGACAAGTGGCTAGAAAATTGTCTCTACTTGCCCATGAATGAACAAATGAATGAAAGTTTACATTATTTTTTGACTCTGTACCCTGTGGTCATTTCATTATTACATGCTACTCATGCTCAGACTATGAACCCTACTGGCTTCCTATATTTTCACAAAATTTGATGTAAGAGGATGTTTGTACACTGTAAAACTTGTGATGAAGTCTCTGTGTAACCATCATGACAGACCATCCCACAAGTAACTGTAACCTCTCTGCCCTCCCTTTGTGACTTGAACAGTCAAGTCATGTGCTCTTACTAACAAGTCATTGGTTAACATGACTCAGAGGAGCATTCCTTTACTTGTTTCTCGGGAAAGTTTGCATCCTGAGGTAGAAAATATTGAACTCTGCTGCTTGAAAAAGAGAATGTAGCCCAGACTCCCCACTGGTACAGTTGACCAGTTAACAACTTCTATCCAGCAGTGACATGATTCTAGATCATTCAGCCTTCAGCCATCCTGACAAATAACCACAGATTCATGGCTAAGGTCAGTAATGAGCAGCAGAGTTGGTTCGTTCCACAAGAATCATTCAAACAACGCAACCTCGTATTGTGGGTCACTAAGGTTGCTAGTAATTCTGTTGAATAGCAAAACCTGACACTGCAGTTGTATTGGGAAAACAAAAACAGGTCCTCTTATAACTGAGTCTTCATAAATTCAGGTGGTCTTTAAACTATCAACATTTAACTCAAATACATAAAACAAAGAAATTTTGTAATGGTTGCTCTCAAAAAGTCCATTATTAAAGTGCCTCATTTGTTTGACAGAAGAAAAAAGATTATAATTCAGTTCAATGTAGTAGTCGAACCTGATAATGAATCACTTTTATATATCTCATCAGTAATATTTGAGTGGAAAACTGAAAGTAAGTCCCAGGTTGAAAAGCTGGAGGTTCAATAAGAATATATTAAAGCCAAGATTTCTCCTAAATGCTAACATTACAGGATTTTCCCTGTGCATGTGAAAGTCACAATAACAGCAGAGGGATTGTTGCCTTAGAATGTTCTGTTTAATCCATGGCCCAAATGAATTTTGATATTGTAAATGATACTGACGTTATGCCTGCATATTAAATTACTTTAATATTATTGGACAACCTGTTCTGATACATACATTGACAAACACCATATTATTTTGCTTAAAAATCGTTGGAAGCTTTGCTGAGAGATGTTTTGGCCTACAACCATATTGCAGTGAATGATTTCTGTATCACACTGATCTGATACTTGAATTTGAATTGCTAATATTATAAAAATGTGCTGCCCATGCTGCCACTGATGCTGCTCACTTCTGCTAAACCAGATGTCTATTATCCATTTGCCACACACACATTTACTGAGAATCTTAAGGAGGGAAAGTGGTACAGTCTATGCTTGTTGTTACACTAAAGGGTTCCTATGAGGTAATGTTAAAGCCAATTTTTTAAATCAAAATATGATTCTATTTGTATGTATTCACCCATCTTCTAACATTCCTCTAGCCCTTTTGGAAACTATGCACTATCCTGCCAAAAACAATATGTTTAGTCTGTAGTATTATAAACTCTCAATCAGAAAGTCATGTACAGTATTCCCATATTTCATATGAGGGATCTGTCCAGGCCATTCCAAAATACCAGCTGTTAGCATAGGTACTTTCATCAAAGTAAAGAGATTATCATTTACATGAAACTAAATTCTGGGCACAGAACAACAATGACAACAATAAAATTGAGAATAATTTGTCTTTTTTTGCCCCCTGTTCCTAAGTAAGACCTTGAAATAGACTAAAGCTTTCTAGACATATAGTCAAATGATGTTGCTTTATATTAAGACATTTTCCTCCTCTCAAAGTATTTTATTTACGCTGCATCCCTAATGGTGCAAACCTGGACTCATCCAATGTTAAACCTCTGAACCTTTGTGAAACACTTTATCCCTAATATGGTCATTTAAAAATTTATCCATAACATATTTGGTACTTCTCGAGAGGTACAACCTATTATCTCTATTATTAAGTGTGCACTGGACTTAATAATTAATTTCTCATAAAGAGGATGTGGAAGAAATGATGATGTCTGACTTCTGGAACAAGGGCATAAAAGGCATTGTGCCTTCCACCTTGATAAGCTGTATTGACAAAACTAACTTCTCTATCACAACTGTGCTAGAGCATGTCATGAAGAGGTCCACAGGGCCAGCAAGTAGGCCCATGCCAGCAGCTGTGGGACTGAATATCCTGAGAGCCCACATTCTAGTCCCAAGCAAGCCATTAGCTGACCAAAGCCCTGACACTATCTTGATTGCAATTTCATAAAATAACCCCTGTCACACCACTCAGCTAGGTTTCTCTTGAATTTTTAACTCACAGAAATATTTACAATCTACTATGTATTAGGGTAATTTGTTACTCAGGAAGAGACTATTAATACATTCACCAGAACAATCAGTGAGTTCAAAAAGCTATTAAATAATTTAAAAATTTCTCAAATGGTGATTGTCAAATTCTTTGTAGAAAATGTCTTCCATGTTAACAAAATATTGTAAGATTATTTTAATGAAATTATGAAACCATGATATGGTAAGTTGGAGAAGCATTCCACATATCTAGAATTATAACATGTATATGCAGTTGAGAAATTAGAAATCCATTAATCCATTAATAGATAGATACAGGTATGTATGTATTCAGTTACCTGATGTGAGATTTGGCACTGGAACAGTGCTGTATTAGTCAGGGAGACATGAAGAGAGGAAGGGAAAAGAGAAAAAAAGAAGGAGGGGAGAGATCTGCCCAGGCCACTCCAAATACCAGTGAGGAAAGAAGGAGAGCAGGAAGCAG
Organism: Cuniculus paca; assembly: GCA_004365215.1. NCBI lineage: Eukaryota > Metazoa > Chordata > Mammalia > Rodentia > Cuniculidae > Cuniculus > Cuniculus paca. Next base: position 16,775 of record RJWT010019157.1, read on the forward strand.
ATGAGAGAAACTTCAGAGGATTTATTGCAAGATTATTTTAAGGCTCCTAATTCGGCATCTGCAAATTGGAGACCAAGGAAATACAGAGGAACAATTTACTCTTAGTACAAACACCTGAGAATAAGGAAAACTAATGGTCTAAATCCCAGTCCAAGTTCAGGAGCAGATGAAATGGAACTCTCAGTCATGAGGTAGACAAGAGGAGGCACATTGTACCTTCCTACTCCTTCTGTGTTCTCTTCAGGCCCTCAATACAATGGGTAATACTCATTCACATTGAGGAAGGAACAGCTACTTTTATGAGTCTATGAATTAAAATGTTAATCTCATCCAATAATGCCTTCAGAGTCACATCCGGAAATGTCTAACCAGATATCTGGCATCCTCTGATGGAGTCAAGCAAGCTTATAAAAGTAACTATCACCAGGTTTGATGTTAACAATGGAAGACAGAGTAAAATAAGAACAACTGTGTGTTATATGACCCATCCCTGGGGTTAGGTTTGATTTGCTATGAAAGAGAATGAACAACAAGAAGCTAATTTACTTACTTAAAAAGGATTATGTTACTTAGGCTATTGATAATGAAGATGTGCTTATGTCTGGAGGTCCATGTAATATGATATAGAATTAGAGAAGAAGTCTTTATCGTATTCTCTCATACAAACCATTAATATCTTGAGATACATGGAAGATATATATATAGCATGAGATAGCATCCCTAGGGAAAAATATCACAGGTCTCAGAATGAGTAGTGGGAGGAATGCTGTAGTATTTTGTTTCACAGACATTGCGGGGGACTAGTAGGTGTGAAAGCAAGAAGACAGGAATATGAAAGCCCTTATATGGTACCTGCTGGACTTGTTATTAGTATCTATGAGATGCTTCACTGAGGCTGCCCAGAAAGAAAGAAAGAAAGAAAGAAAGAAAGAAAGAAAGAAAGAAAGAAAGAAAGAATTCTTAAAATGACCAGTGCCTTGGTTACTTATCTCTTGTTGTTGAGACAAAATACCTGATGCTCAGAATGAGGAAAGAAAGGTTTTTTTAGCTTACAGGCTTTGGAGGTTTCATTCCATACTCAGCTGACTCCAAGTCAGGATTGCATGGCTGAGGGGCAGCTGTTCAAGGTGGTCACAAAGGAGAAGAGCAAAGAGGGCAAAAGGGAAAAGCACACCTTCTGCCCTCCTTTATATTGCATGCCAGCTCGCAACCCTGGGCGGGTGCAGCACTCACACTGCCAATCCCAGTGTTAGACAACTAACCAATCACAAATGCTAGATTCAACTGCCTCCATGACTGCATGAGGCTTTGGGGTAGACTTTTAAACATAAACCATAACAACCAGGCAAGTAGTGATTAGAAATCTTGTCTATGAATAAAGTGTAATGATTTATAGCCACAGTCTGTATGGTCTAAGAAATATATTAGAATGATAAATATACTTCAAGATTTAAATGTTTCTTCCATCCCCCTACTTTTTTCTCTTATCTTTCACTCCCATTTTTTCCTTGTATCGCTCCTTTCTTCCTTTCCTCTTTCTCCTTTCTTTCCTTCTTACATTTCTATCCTTCTTTTCTTTCTTTCTTTCTTTCTTTCTTTCTGTCTGTCTGTCTGTCTGTCTGTCTGTCTGTCTGTCTGTCTTGCCTTCATTCCTTCCTCTCATCTTTTTTTCTCTACCATTCTAAACTCTCTCCCTTTTCTCTCTCCTTCTTGTGTATCCTACATTGTTCAATCATGTTTCCTTCA
>RJWT010019158.1:0-18535 GCA_004365215.1 Cuniculus paca
TAAATTCAACCTAACAATACAATCCTTCAGGTGCTTTTTGTATCTCAATTGCTATCAGCTCAGGGTGACCTCCAAACCAGCTGGTGGCTTATGGGGTGAGAGGGTTTGGTGATTTTCAGCCTGCATGCTGGTACGCTTACAGGAGGCACTGACTTTTTCTCTTCCTGGGTCCCACATGGTCTGTGCGGCTTACCAGAAAGGCTGGCTAGTTGGATCCTTGATTCCCTCCTCCCAGTCCCAGCATGGCTGATTCTTGGGAGTTGCTATCTGACTTTCCTGTCTCTTCCTGGGTCCCACATGGTCTGTGCGGCTTACCAGAAAGGCTGGCTAGTTGGATCCTTGATCGGCTCCTCCCAGTCCCAGCATGGCTGATTCTCAGGAGTTGCTATCTGACTTTTCTTCATCTTCCTGGGTCCCACATCCTTCAGTTGACTTTCACTACAGGAGAGAAATACCTGCAGCTACAGTCTTTATTTAGTTAATTGGGGTGGGAGTCAGGCATCTGCAGCTGTGCCCTTATCCTGTCCTTTGAGGTGTCAGGGCATCACAGGCCACTACAGGCCTCAGCTGGGTCTGGTGACCCACACAGATTCACTATGAGTCCACTGCCTCTCCAGATGGGAGTCTAGGCATTGGACAGGTTCACAAGTTAAACATTCAAAGCCAATTGGTTAATTTTAAATTCTGCTCAGAGCTGCTTCACAGTGGTCTCCGTCATGTGTTCTGACTTCATTCCTCAGGAGTCTCACAGAGACCCTCACAGGGTCTCCTCTGTTCCCAGGCAAAGGTGAGCTTTACTAGGTGATGAGTAGGGTCACTGTTGGGAGGGCAAAGTTTAGCCTGGTTCCTCATTCCCCAGCTCTGGGACAGCTACAGTGTGTGTGTGTGTGTGTGTGTGTGTGTGTATGGTGTTCTGTTCATGGCAAATGATCATGAGGTACCTAGAACTGATGTTGAGTCAGTAAAGTAAAACAGTCATGGAAGGGAAAATGTTATTAAATTCAAAATCTCCCGTCAACTTCATGGCATTGAGAAATGCCTAGCAGATGAACAGAGTTCATGCCGAAGTGTGGTCTTGGGCACTGCATGTGGTCTCTCACTCCTCCCTCTCTGGCCCTGTTCTTCTGCTCTGCTTCTTGTGTGAGGAAGCACCACAAAGCAAGCAGCTTTGATCTGATAGTTCTTTCCTGTGTGAGGGTCTGGCCTTGGAACCAGGAAACCATGACTGAAATTAAACCTCTCCTTTAAGCTGTGGGTGCTAGGTGATGGAATGTGTCTCGGTGATAGAATGGCTGGCTAATGCACTACTTACGTATTTATAATAAACAAATCTCTGGTTCTTCTTTCCATTACTATTGCTTAATAGAAGAAGTACCATCCAAATTTGCTCAGGGTTGTATTGCAAAGTTGGATTTGTATTCCTACTTTAATGAGGAGTTCCTTTTTTCCCCTTAAAAACATCCATGTTGTAAATGGAGAGAAGCATAGTCCAGCAGTCCATTGGGAGTTCTGGGCGAGAACTTCTCCTAAGGACAGAGATCCTGCTCATCTTGTTTGGTATGGTTCTTCCATTGCTGGGACGATACCTGGCACAGTGCATAATTGTTGACTCAAGAAATGAAGAAGTGGCCTAAGAAGCTTACAAAACAATGCCAACAAAACCACTAACCCCTATGAATTTCCTTCCTTCCCCAAGAACAAGTTTCCACACACCACCGGGAATTCTGTAAGGTTTTAACTCTTTCCCAGTAGTGCAGTTCATCTTTTCCTCAATGCTGCTCTGAAAAGGAGGCTAACCCCAAGCACGCACATGATCTCCAACAGTTCCAGGGGTATACCTTACACTTGGTTTACATTTATTTGGGTTTTACATTTTTGATGAAGGACATACTTCTTATCTGATCATTCCTTTAGGCCTTGTACATCTGTGATAACTACAAGGACTGATCAAAAAACACAGTGTGTTTAAATAAAGAATTGATTCTAGTACAATACACATTGTCAGTAATCCCCCTCAAAAAACTTGCCCTTGCTTGAAACACACTGTGGTCAATTGATAACTGGTGGTCAACTTATAACACCAGCTGAACTGAATCAGTGTGATGCTGAGTGTGGATGGCCCACTTGAGGACTGTTGTCAACATAAAAAGAACTGGAGAGGAAGAAGCAGTGCTGTTAGTTCTCCTTGGTGGTATTGGTTCTATTGCCATTGGTTTTCCTGGAGAAGCTTGTCGAGCTTCTTTCCTGATTTGAACTTGGCTGTTCTCATCACTGGAGGAGCTCAGGACCTTGTTGCTGCTGAGGATAGCTGTGGTACATTTCGGGGGAGCTCTGGTTCTTATTTTGAGTGTTGCTTCCTGGCTCCAGTGCAGATCCCTCAGCCCACTGGCACAGATCCTTCATCCTGCTGGTGCAGACTTTGTAGCTTCCACTGCTGACCTTTGGGCCTTCCCAGTGCAGATCCATGAAATGGACTTGCATGCGACTTTGCCATGGGCTCTAGGTCTTCAGCTAGACTCATGCAGGATGCTGCTGCATGATCCGCACCCTCAGCTGGATTTTTTGGGGTCTTTAGTGTGCAGACGGATTTCCTGTACTTCTTTTGTATTTGCTCCTTGGGTAACCATTATAAAATAATACTATTAATTATGTATCCGGTATTGTCTTGTTCTCCTTGAAAACCCTGACTATAACACACACTCAGCCTATTGTTTTTGCCATTTTCTGAAGAAATTCTGGAAGTCCTCTTTGGTGAGTCTTTCGAGGTGTGATCAGAAGTATGGTGAATACTGCTGCCTAGTGCCATTCAAGAGAAAGCAGGCTCATCAGAACATGATGCCGTGCCCTCAGCCACCTTCTTCACAGGGTCTGGCACTGTGTGACTTCTGGCTCTTCCCCAAAGTCAAAATGAGCACGGGAAGGAAGTGTTGTTGGATGGATTGAGGCACACAGTAGTGCAATTAAATGCAGTTGGAAGCAGGTACCACTGTTAGACAAAAGTCACGGCCATGTGACCCAGAGGATGGCCACTTCTCCAAGGTTGTATGGTGTGACCCTCCCATTAGCTCAAGCTAAAGGGACCTATAGTCTGGTTTACAGGAGTGTTTGCTGAGCAACATTCATTTTTAAGAAAGCACTATTTGTTTGTTTTCTTTTAAATAGAAAGTTATTTTAAGACATCTGAACTTTTCCTGGCCTAAACCAAACAATTTTTCTTCCCAAGAGATCCAAAAATAGATCACAGAGCCCAAATGTTTGACCTGTGGCAGACACAGGGATAATTAATCCAACTTTCTCATTTTACAGCAGATACTTCAGGTGTGGTGCCCATCATTCCAGCACTCTGGAAGAGGATCACAAGTTTAAGAGGATCATAAGTTTAAGCCACCAGTCAGAGCAATTTGTCAACCTAGTAAGATCCTGGATCCTGTCTTCAAAATAAATAAATAAAAAGATTTACCCCAGAAAACATTGTCTGAGTGTGGTTGGTAGAGACCCTTGGTAATCGGGCTCATCTTTGTGATTGTCCTCTTCCTGTTTAGAAGCAGGCAAAGGTGGCAGAGAGAATTTTCTTGCAGGGTGAGAGATGGTTTCTGACAGTCTCTATCAGTTGAGATGGAATGAGAAAAAAGAAGCCGGAACAGTCAGAGCTGTGAGGCTGATGCAGGCACCCATGCTGCTGGCTGATTTCTACTCTGCTGAGCTTCTCAGGAAATATGTGCCCTGTTTTCTTAGTGTGCCCTCATGTGTCCTGGAGTTGTGCACATTACTACTGCTATAAATGGCTCGCCTATAAGTAGGCCTCTGGATCCTTTGGGTCACTTCCAAAGACTTGACTTTCTCTGTCTTTTCTTTTCTCTTTCTTTTTCTTTCCTTCCTTCCTTGTTTCCTATCTCTCTTTCTCTCTCTCTCCTTTCTTTTTTGCAGGACTGGGGCTTGAACAGAGGACTTGCCACTGAGCTTTTTAAAAATTTTTTCTTTTATGACAGTCTCGCTAAGTCACTAATTTACTTTGCCTGGGCCTTAGCCTCCTAGGGTGCTGGGATTCCAGGCATGTACCTTCCCAGACTTTTCTAATATCAAATTCCTGGGCTGTGGATGTAGCTCAGTGATACAAGTTCTAGGCTCTGGGTTTAATCTCTGGCTCACACAAACAAAAAAATGAAATAAAAAAGATATAAAATACAAGCCAGATGTGGTGGCACACACCTATAATCCCAGCATTCAGGAGACAGAGGCAGGAGGATTGTGAGTATTGTGAGGACAGTGTAAGTTACACAGCAAGTTCAAGGCTGGCCTGGACTATATAACAAGACCTTTCTCAAAACAAAACAAAACAAAACAAAACAAACCCCACCCAACAAAACTCTATAATATAAATCCCACTAAAACATCTAAGATATGGTTTATGTCCCCAAATAATTTTCGCTGTTGACAGTTTTAGGAGGTGGTACTCTTTGATGAGCAATTTCACTCTCACTAATGGGATTGGGGCCCTTTGGAAGAGTCCCAAGGGCACTTGTGTGTCCCTCATGATGTAGGGACATGGCTAGAGAGCATCTCTGAGAAGCAGGCAGCAGCATCTCACCAGACACAGCTTCTGTCTGACAGATGCTCCATCTTGGCCTGTGTGTCTCTGTATTGCTAGAGATAAGTTTCAGTTATTCATGAATTTCTCAAAGGAATTTTGTTATAGTAGTCTGAATGGACAAAGCAGGTGTGTGTTTTGCACTACAATACAGATTTGAATCTTATATTTTGAAGAATTAAAAGTGGATTTTAAAGATAGAACACATGACTGTGATCCCAGCACTCCGCAAGGCTAAGAGAAGAAAATTGATGTGAGTTCAAGTACGGCCTGGGCTACAAAGTGAGTTCAAGGCCAGCCTGTACTGCATAGTGAAACCCACTCCCAAAAAGACAGAAAAAAAATCGGAGATTTTGAGATCTTATAATTGTTCAATACTTAATAGATTTTTAGAGCAGTTGTTTAAGTGTATATAGTACTATTTTGGATGTATAATATTGGCTACTTGGAATTGCCAATAACTGGATTATTTAAATTACCCAACTACCTAAACTCTATAGGCAACTTTTGTATTTGTTTGTTTGTTCTCTCCATTGGAGAGAGAAATCTTCAGAGAAGGAAGTTTTAGTTTTCTATGTTGAAAATGACAGAATGTTCATATGCAGTTTTTCAAAGTGATATGCAGAAGGTAGCTGGACCTTCTTTCTTTCTGTAGAATTAAAGCAGTCAGAGGATCAGATAGATGGAGAATCTCCATTCTAGGGGCTCCTTTCACCCATTCCTCCCTGACCCCCAAGTCAGGATCAAGTCTTGGTCAGTACTGAGATACTCTGTTAGTCACAGTGTCTCCAAGGAAAGACCAGTTTATCTAAAGCTACATTAAATTTCCCCTAATTCTAATCCAAGTTGTTCTCAGACATCATACAGTCACATTTATACAGTACTGTATACACATCTAGACACTACCCACGCATACACACACACAGAGAAGACCTTGAGGAAACAAAGGACTCACCTCAGCACCTCCTAGTCTGTCCTCATCTGGGTGTTTTGACATCCTCCATGGCATCTCGAGGGATGCAATGAACTTACACAAGCCTTAGAAATTTGACCAATCCCACTGGAAAGCAGTTAGACCACAAACTTACTTAATTCTCTGTGCTTTTTTTTGGTGCCATCTTCAGAGTAGGGAGTTTCAGTTTTCTGTACTGAAAAGAAAACATTACAATTTTTTTTTTCCCCTGAGACAGGGTCTCGCTATGTGATTCAGGCTGGCCTTGAACTCACTATGTAGCCCAGGTTGGCTTCAAGCTCATGGTGAGCCTCCTACCACAGCCTCCTTAGTGCTGAGACCATTACAATTTAATGTGTCTAAAGTTACATTCGCTACAATATTTTAATCTATAATATTGAAATTATGGGAACATTTTATGAGGTTCTATGATGTGAGGTAATGATTTTTCCTGTTTAAAAGAAAAGCAACTCTTTTTATTGGTATTTGAGTAGCTTTAATCTAGACTGTCTTACTTTATTCATCTTAAAGTTTGTTCTTATGACTTTTTCCTTCCATTCTTAAGTTAAATTAGATTGCCTTAACATAGGAAGTTAAATTAGATTGCCTTAACACAGGAAGAAGAATATTTAGGAAATACATCAGAACATTAATAGAATTAAATAAATGTATACAAATTTTCTTCAAGGAGAATATATTGTTTTACTAATTATACTAAATATTCCTTTCTAAAAATCAGTGTGGACTCTTCCTCTATCCCCTGGTGACATCTTTGTGTAGCTGTGGGTTGTGCTAGGAATATAACAGAAGCATCTTCTGGACTTTTGGAGTTGGGAACCAAGTCATACGATTTTGTACTACTGAACAGAAAGGAAGTGGCCAGACCCGTGGCTTGTGTGAGTGGTGAATAGATAGGTGACACTGGGGATGGAATTAGAGAGCAAAAGCTTTCCTGGGAAGCAATGGGATTTTGGTGGACCTGTGTCCTTGGGAGTCAGAAATACGAATCTGAATGTCTAGTAGTGGATTCAAGATTCAGAGGTGCATGAAGGTGGAGCCCCTGAGTGTGTATCTGTAGAAAACTAGTCAGAAGTCAAGGGAAATTTGGTGCATATCCCCCATGTACTCCATGACCCATTTGCCTGGATTCCAGTTCAAATGCAGAAAAAGTCCTGTGACCACAGTGAAGGACAACTGTGGACATCAGAACAAGCAATCTGGCCTGTGACATCTCAACACTCCAGCCATTCTGATCATGCCTTTACATTCCTGACTTCTCTCTTGGGCACCTGCTACACTCCTTGAGGACTTTTTAGTGGGTAAAATCACACAAGCTTCTCACCTTCAGTGAATAACATAGACCCTTTCTCCAAAGCATGATATGTTTGGGAACAGCAGAGAGCGAGTTTTGTGTACTCCTGCTTTGGGGAACATCTCTCTTCATTTAGGACAAGGAAAATAAAGGACGAGAAGGAAATGGGGCCGAATTACTTTTCTATGTGGCCATATTCCTAGGAACCTCTGGGACCTTTGGGGGCCACCTCTACAAAGTCCTCCAATAGAGGGACAAATGTTCTTCTCCTGGGCAAAAGGAATTTGCTGTAGAAAGAACTGGTAATGGCTTAAAGGTTCTTAACTCCCTCATTCTCATGTCTGTCATTGTGTCTTGTTAAGAATGTCTCTACCGCAGCAACACTTCTCACTCATGTCTTCATGTACTTTGCTTTTTCCACAAACACACAAAGTAAAGCAGTTTTCAACGAGGCAAAAAACCAGGGTAGAGGGGAGAATAAGAAAGATTGTGATTTTAAAAGCCATGAAATGAAGGAAAGCTCACGTGAACCAACGACAGGAGCCCGGAAGTCTACCAAAAGTATTCACAGATGGCGACCAAGTAGGCTACCGCTCCCAGAATCCCTCGGGCCGGCGCGGGACACAGGACTGTGGCTCCCTGAGCACCAGTCTGGCTGTCAGCAGAGGGCGCTACAGCCTGGTCCGGAGTGACCTTTCACCCGGAAATGCCTCTGAAGGCTCCTGTGCGTAGGAGCCTTGAAGACTCCATTTCCGGGACTGAAAAGGAGGGAGGGCTGGTCCAGCTGGGTTCCGAGGGTCCGAAGCCTGGGTGAAGACTAGGCGCAAACACAAACAGCTTCCTCCTGGAGCGCGCGAGGGCGGCTGGCAAGCCTGCAAGGGGCGCATGCGCAGACCGGCTCGCGGCTGCGCTCAGACGGGCCAGGCGCCTCCGCCTCAGCCTCCCTTAGGCCGGTGGTCTTTCGCGCTGATGCTCTCTCCAGAGAGCCGTAATAAAGCCAATATTTGCTTGGCCGTGTGGTTTAGCAAGCCTCTCCTACTCTATAAAGGACTAATGTACGCTTCTCGCCCCTGGTGTGCAATGGTTGGACTTGTGACTCCGCATGGACAATGCCTGTTACGGGCGGGAAGAACCGCAGCGTGGTGACTCAGCTACTATGAAAGCCCGAGTGACTGGGAGCGCCTGCGGGTGACCCCACGGCACCTGGCGACACCCACGGGGCTTCGGGCTAAAGGGAACTTAGTGAGAACCTGACTTAAAACTAAACAAGAACCAAAACAAAAATAAAAAGGCTGGTGGGTGTAGCGTGGGTGCTCCCCGTGCACCTTACGAAAGCACCTCGGAAGTGACAAAGTTCTAATGGATACTAACAGAAGTCGTGGCCGTGAATATATCATAGGTTTAACACCCCCTCCTCGCCAGGAGCTCATTGATGTAGCCGGGCGACAGGAAAAACCGCGGGAGCAGCGCGAAGAGAGCAGCTTGAGGCCAGGGAGCTGATTCCAAGAGCAGCGGGGGCAGAGGTCAGAGATGCCAAGAACCACTACTCTGAGCGAAGCACCGCCGCCGTGGGCAGCAGCATCTGTGCCCAGAGCCGGGAGGTCTGGTCCGCAGCAGGAAATCGGGGTCCCTCGGGGAGGGCCCCAGCCTCGCCAGGGTGGGCTCAGGAGAAACCTGGTGCTTCCAAGCAGAGGGGACCTCTCGCTGCAGCCTGCTTCAGGACTGTCCCTCGAAATAAGCCCATGCTTAGAGAGCCTCCAAAGAGGCGTGATACTCGGAAACTGCACAGCATGACAGTGGAAATACGCCATGGTAAGCCATGGGTGCATTAGGGCCACTGAGGCAAGGGGAAGAGTAGGATGATAAAAGATGAGGAGGGTGACATCACACACTTTGAAACACTAATCCCTGGCCACGGTGATCAGTAACAAGAGTGGCATCAGTCTAGGGTTGCATGGAGAGCTGCTGGGCAGGTGGCTTTGCTGGGTGTCTTTCTTGACCCAAGTGCTTTTTGTGAGGTTAGGTGACATCCGTACAAGCTCGTGGTTCTGGCAGCCTTTGCGAGTTCCCATGAGGCAGTGAGGCATGGGCGAGAACCCTCCTTTCATAACCTCCCAGTCTTACTTTTGTTGTCATGTTGACACAAGTGATTCCACAAGCGACTGGCGACTTTCACAGGAGAGGCAGGCATTCAGAGGAAGAGGTATTCAGGGAGCCCCGTGGGAAGGAGGTGTCAGAAGTAGTCCTTAAGGGAGAGCTGGGACAGATGAAATACCAAGGCACGACTGATGTGTGGGGACACAGTCTCTGAGCCGGGTGCCAGGGTCACAGGAAGACCTTGGACTCCGAGCCTGCCAGGTGCACCCGCCACCAGCCTTTCACAGTGCTATCCATGGGAGAGCCCAGTGCTTGGGGACACGCACGGGGCTCTGCTTGGCCAATGCCTGGCATCAGGGACACTTAGTCAGCTCCTCGCAGCACCATGGGTGTCAAGCTGGGGCTGGGGTCCCAGGGTGGGCACATCAGGGCAGTGGGCTGTGTTCTGGGTGCTGCCTACTCATGCTCGTGGGGGGGTGGGGGGTGGTGACTGGAAGATGATGAGAAAGACATTGGTCCAGGGCTAGGAGAGTGTGCAGTGGGACCTGCTGACCCACAGGTGCCCCTTCGGTGTGTTATGCCCCTGTCTGCTGTGCCCCAGGCACTAGGACTGTCACCACCGTGGGGACGGTGGTAGTTGTCTATCACAGCACTTCCCAGCCTTTTTGGCACCAAGGGCTGGTTCTGTGGCAGACGGTTTTTCCAGGGATGGGGGTGTGGAGGGGATGGTGTGAGGATCAGAGTCTCATAAGAAGAGCACAACCCGGATCCCTGCAGAGTGTGGGTCACACAGGGCTCATGCTCATGTGAGAATGGAAGACTGCTGGGACCAGATCTGACCAGGGGCAGAGCTCAGGCGCCGATGCCGGGGATGGGGAGTGGCTGTTGAGTGCAGATGAAGCTTTGCCGCGGTTCCACTGTGAGGCTGGATGTGTAACAGGCTGAAGCCCAGCCCTGTGTGCAGCAGGCGGGCCCTGTGCTGTCCACTGTGGGAGCAGCTGGCAGTGAGCAGGCCCCCTTTCTGCCGGAGCCTCCCGGAGGCAGTGACCTGCGACCTCCTGCATGGACAGAGTTGTGGGGCGGGGGCCGCAGCAGTTTCGGGCTGGACAGCGAGTCAGTTCTGTGTGGCAGTTTGTTTGCAGTCTGCTGTCACCTAAATGATGCAGACAGCATTTTCAGTGGTGAGGATACCCAAAAAAGACTGGCATGGATGCTGAAGAGTACTAGCAAAAAGTACAGATTGGGTTGGTACAAAAGAGGGTGGGTTCGTATTTTGACTAAGGCAGAAGTAGTTACATTAGCTTCATCTGACTACAGTTTTGCCTTTGCCTTACTGGGGACGGAGCAGAGCAGTATTTTATGGCCTTTGTATTTTTTTAATACTCAGATACATTTATACATTCTTACTTTTAAAGTGTTCTACCTTATTCCAGCAAGGATTTAAAGTATCTGAAAGTGAATATTCTGTGTACATTTTTTGTTAAATACATGGATAGATGATGGATGAATGTGATTGGTACCGGGAATTGAACTCAGTACCTTGTGCTTGCCAGGCAGGCACTTAGGCCGCTGAGCTATAACCCCAGGCCAATAGATTGTTTGTATCAGGTCATTTGAGGCCAGTGGACGATTTTAAGCAACACCAATCTATAGCTCCTGTATGAGGTTTGGGGAGTTCTTCAGTTAGAAAATGGTTGTTGTTGTTGTTTTGGTATTTTTTTTGAGACAAGTTCTCACTATGTAGTTTAGGCTGGCCTTGAACTCACTATGCAGCCCAGGCTGGCCTTGAACTTGTGGCAGTCATTCTGCCTCTGCCTCCTGAGTGCTGGGTTTCCAGGCATGCAACACCATGCCTGGCCAGTTATAGAATGTTCTGAGAGCTTTCCAATTACTTTGCCATGTTCAGAGGTCCAGAGGCCCTTGGGAAGACAGTGGGCCCCATCCATCTGGAGCTGCAATTCAGACAAGGGTAAACTGGCCAGGGATGGTGGTCCTTAAGGTAGCAGGGCTGAAGGAGCGACAGTAAGACCCTCTAGTGCAGCCAACTGGGCCAAGCAGTGGGGTTGAGAGGGAAGAGGACAGTGTTCTGCGTGGACAATCTCAGTCACCTAGCCCATTGCACTATCAGACAGTGTGTCTGTCTGGGAAGAGGAAAGCTGTGATGTGCAGAAAAGAATAACCACAGCACTCGTGGCCGCCAGCTCTGTCTTGGGAACCCCCTTCCCCGTAGTGGGCAGTGTGAATAAGGCTCAGAGCTGGAGAGACAGCTATGGGCTGTGGCCTCTGAGCCTGTATGAAGTCAGCACTCCCCCACTTTTCTTTTTTTTTTTTTTTTTTTTTGTAGTCCTGGGGATCTAACTCACGACCTCATGCTTGTCAGGCAGGTGCTTATGCTGCTGAGCTAAATCCCCAGCCCTTTTTGCCTTTTTTTTGAGACAGGGTCTTGCTACGCAGTTTAGTCTGGCCTTGAGCTCACTTTGTTGCCCAGGCTGGTTTTGAACTCACAACGATCCTCCTGCCTCAGCCTCCTGAGTGCTGGGATTACAGATGTGCACCACCACACCTGGCTGAAGTCAGCACTCTCTTGACCTCTTAAGGACTCTCAGGGCTTGAGACACACTGGTCATATAGGCCTGCTGTACGCTTAAGGTATGAACTCCACAAATCTTGATGCTGCAGGCCGGGTCTGGAACATTCCCCAAAGGCCTGTGTGTGAAAGGCTTGATCCCAGTTTGCTGCTGCTGGCAGTAGAAGATATGTAGAAGGTGGGGCTTGGTGAGAGGTGCCCAGGTCCTTCTCTTTCTCACAGTGATGTTTTTGTTTTTGTTCTCTCTCGCTCTCTCTCTCTCTCTCTCTCTCTCTCACTTGCTCTCACCACTCCCCTTCCCCACAGGCTTGTGCTGCCTCCCCAGGGGCCAAAACAAAGTGCCCAACTGATTGAGAACAGAAAGCTGCAAAACTGTGATCCCAAATAAACCTTTTCCCTTTCTAAATGATTATCTTAGGTGTGTGTTGCACTAATGGAAAACTGACTGACACATTTACATTTGATTCATTTCAGAGAAATCAAGTTGTCTGGTTTTATATACTTTCCTTTTAAAATAAAAATTGAACAAAACCCCCACAAAGTCATGTTTTTAAACTACTACATACAGTGGTACCTTGGTTTATGAATTTAATTTATGATTCTGGGGAAGGTAGATGTGTTTGTGTTTGTGTGGGGAAGACGCCATGATTGTGTTTGTCACCCCACGCAAAATTTGCAGATGGAAGCAAAATTTTGTCGAATGCTTTTGTTTGTGAACCTAATTGTTTTCACATAGACATGTTCATGAACTGAGGGGACACTGCATTAGTTATGAGATTAATGGGTTTCACTTTGGCAGATTTATATGTCTCTATGTAACATACTTCTGGTCATTTCCACCCCAGTACTTCCCTGTCCCTCTCCTCATTTCCTTTCTCCTCTCCAGTTGTCCCTCTTCTACTTTCATGTCATCTCTTTGTCCCTCTGTCCCTCTCTCTTAATTGCACTTGTCAGGGGAAATATGCGATCTTTGTTTTTCTGAGCTTGGCTTATTTCTCGTACCATGATGACCTCCAGTTCCATCCGTCTTCTTGTAAATGACCAGTCACTGCTGTGAGCAGCAGTCCTCCTGGAGCACTTGCTGAAGCACAGATTGCTGAGCCCTGCCCCTATAGTTTCAGACCAGACATTTGCGGTGGGCATGAGAACCTGTGTTAGTAGTAACTTCCTCAGAGGCTGATGCTGCTGGCCAGGGGAGATGCTTGGAGAACCACTGCTGCAGAAAGTTTTCCAGATCAAGCAGTCCTTAGCTGAAAAGATTAGCAAGAGATCAGATGCTAGCAAAAGATAAGCAGCAGCCCTGTCCATGAAACAGTCCTCTAACAAGCTGCATGCCCGACCAGGGCCCTACATTAGTTTGTCACAGCTATCAACACAAAGCACAGCCTGAGTGGTTTATACAACAAAGCTTTCTCTTCCTGGCTACAGAGTCTGGGCAAGACCAAGATGTCCACAGGCTTGGTGACTTCTGAGTCTCTCCTGACTGATCGATGGCTGTCTTCTTCCAGTATCATCACAACATCTTCCCTCTGTACCCTTGTGTCCAGGTTTCCTTATCCTGTGAGGATGCCAGTTGTGGTGAATGAGACCCACCGTAATGACCTAATCTGAACTTCATTAAATCACTCAAAAGACTCTACCTCCAAATGGTCACGTTGTGAGGAACTGAGAGTTAAGACATCCACGGCCGACTTCTGGAAGGACATGATGATTAAGCCCAGAACAGGTCCCCTGAACAACTCTCCTAAGATCTTTCCAAGGGCTTTTATACTTCATAAAGCAGATCTAAGTAGGCTCCTTCCTTGCCTGTCCTCAAGTCTTTTGATTGATTCAAATCCTTATAAACCATATTTAATAGATATTTTCGAGACTGTTCAACTTTCGAACTTTATCGTATCATGTAAAAGCTAAGAACACTTGATATTTCTAATGTCTGGTATTTGAAGTTGTTATCAAGGGCACTCCATTCCTAGTATTAAGATTTATTGGACTAAGAATTATCAATTAGAAAGTTGGGTTTGTGTTTTAGTCTGTTTTCTGTTGCTATGTCAAATACCAGACACTGGATAACTTATAGAGGATAGGGGTTTTGAAACTCATGGCTTTGGAGGCTGAGTTCAAGAGCACACTACTGCTGATGGGTGACATGGTGTGGGGCATCACATAGCCAGACAGGGCAAGTGTGCCAGGGAGAGCTTGCTTTTTATAATGAAGTCATTTCCTGGATAACCCATGAATCCATTCATGACAGTAGAGTCCCCCTAACCCAGTCACTTCCCCAAAGTCCCATCTCCAAATACTATTGACCTATGAATTTAGGGATTAAGTTTCCAACGCATAAAAACTTGAGAGACACCTCAAACATCATGCTTGTAAACACAGAATGAGAGTAAATGGGGCTGGTAATCTTACGAGAACTGGGCCACTGTTTTCAACCTCGAAATTCAGCTGCATTATCCCATGCATGGTTTACTGCATGATTTGAAAATGTGGTAATGTTTTAAATTACCGCTTTTCATGTATGCCCTGGAATATGATAACTGTACAAATGGGAACCATTTCTTCATTTATTCAGTATCTATTTCATGGTGGAACTAGGTGTTGTGGGTACAAAACTTAAAGACTAGGCAGGATTATACAGTAATTAAATACATTCAGGAGCCAGATTGTCTGGTTTCAAATTCTAACTTCGCCTCTTACTAGTTTTGCAAGTTGCTTAACCACTTTGTGCCTCAGTGTCCTCATGTGGAAAAGAGCAGTAATAACTGCATCTATCTGACGAAGGTCATACGACCGTTTGCACTGGTGCAAAAGCAGAGAACACTACCTGGCATATCATATGTGTTTCATAAACATTGTCATATAAATACAAGGTATGATAAAAATATACAGTGAATGTTTAAACGTAAAATATTTATTACAGTAAAAGACATACTGCCCTCTATTTTAAACATACTTATCCCATCATTCTTGACTCTGCACCCATTCTGGAAGGCATTTTTTGTGTCTTTCCGAGGTATGATCAAAAACACAGTGAATGCTGCTGCTGAGTGCCATCTAATGGAAAAGCAGGCTTGTAAAAACAGTGTGGTGTATCTTCACTCACCTTACTCCTTGGATCTGACACCATGCAATTTCTTGCTCTCCCTCAAAGTCAAAATGACCATGAGACATGAATGTTTTGGATGAATTCAGGACGTTGATGCAGCCATCACAGTGCAAATCAAGACGTTTGCGAAAGCAGACTTCCAGAGCTGCTTGCTTTTCAGCAAGTTGCAAGAATGATAGGATAAATGTGTTCAAAGCAAGGGGGAATATTTTGAGAGACATTAATGACAATGTGTCTTTTATTGTAAGAAATTTAAAGAAAAAAAAATCTACACATTTATACTGTTTTTCGAACACATCTTGTATTCCAGTCCTGGTCTTTGAGAAGTTCAGACTGACAGGCACAGAAGGACATTTTAGTATGGTGCACAGTAGAGAAAACTGTGTTGCTGGCCTATGTTAAGGGCCTAGTGACCTCTCTGGAGTGGGTGGCATGTGCTTGCCAGGTACAGCTTCCCTCCAGAACCACAGTGGAGAAAAGCCAGCAAGTCTGTCCTCCCTTTTTTGAACTGCTGCTATGAAAACAACTCCATTACAGTATTGTATAATTACCACAAATGGTTTTCAAAACCCTTGCTATAAAATTCAAATGCCAGTGAAACTTGTTTAGAGGACCACCTGTTTGAACTTTATAGCGTGCCGGAAGCACTTGATGGGAAATAGAATTGGGCAACTCTTGTGCTGTTAGAAACCCTGGGTGGGGCACCTGTGAAATCCATGTGGCAATAGCCACAGATGCAGGGTGGCCAGCCAAGCTCGGGTTACACAGGACACCTCACGTTTAAAACTAAAGGTTCCACTTCCCAGGAACCTCCTCAGTCTCAGGCAAAAGTTTAGAATTGTTACAGATAGGAAATAGAAGCTTAAAAAGGAAATATAACTATAGCTGCTTGATTTGGAGAGAATTGATAAAGAAGGTTGAAATCAACAGATGTATTCTTTCTTTTTCTTTTTCTTTTTTGCAATACTAGAGGAATTGGACCACCCAAGATACTCTACAACTCAACAGCATCCCTAACCCCTTTTATTAAATTTTTTTTTTAAAATTTTGAGACAGGTGTTGCTAAGTTGCTAAGGCTAGGCTAAAACTTGTGATCATTCTGCCTCAGTCATCCAAGTAGCTGGGATTACAGGCATGTACCCCTGCACTGGGCATGACTTTTTATTGAGTGGACACACACATGTTGCTATCCTTGATAAGCTTCAGTCTGGTTCAGGGAACAAGAAATAGACTGGTATAAAATTAAATTAGCTTAGTGTGGTGGCCCATGCCTATATCCCCAGCATTCTGGAGGCTGAGGCAGGAGGATTACCTTGAGTTCAAATGCAGCTTGCACTGCATAGTGAGTTTTGGACCAGCCTAAACTACATAGCAAGACACCATCTCAAAACAAAACAAAACAAAACAAAACAAAACAAAACAAAACAAAAAGCAAAACAACAGAGAAACCCCCAGAAAACCTCATAAACTTAAATCAGAATACATTTGGATATTAGTTCAAGACAGTAAGAGAGTCAGGCATGGTAGTGCATGCCTATGATCCCAGTACTCGAGAGGCTGAGGCAGGAGAATCACTGTGAGTTCAAGGCCAGCCTGGGGTACAAAGTGAGTTTGAGGCCAGCCTGAACTTCATAATGAGACACTGTTTCAAAAAGACAAAAAGAAAACAAAAGACAGAAATGATGAGATTAAAGCAGCTAATGGCAGAGTCAGTTTTCCTCTCAAGAATTACTATGGAAAAGGAGATCAGAGAAAAGAAGAACCCCCATGGGTGCTGTTGTATTGATGGGAAACTTTATAAAATGGTTATACTTTGTGTGGTCCAGAAAACCTGGAGGGATCTGGGTACAGAGAGATGAAGGGCACATGTTATTGTGGCCAGTATAGCAGAAGCAGGGCAACAGGACTGGGAAGCAGCAGAAGGGGGCTCCAGGGGCAGCAGGGATTGGCAGCTAGAAGGAGTAGGTGGAGGGAGAGGAGGGGAAATGTAGTGAGACAAAGCCAGCATCCATGAACACTCTAGCACACCGAGTTCTCTCCAGTGTGGGTCAGAAGACTCTTTCCTGTGTGTAAAGAAACACTCTTGTTTTCCTCTAACTCTTCCCAGTTCCAATCCCTAAGTATAAAACAGCATCACAGCTCTTTGATTTGGTCATCATGACAAAAGACAGAAAACAGTGCATGCTTTCCTGTAGCATGGTGGTCTCAGAGTGGTGCCTTTTCCAGAGGGTAACAGCAGCTGCTTCCTTAAGTCTTGGCCCCTGAGGGACACAGGGTCATTTTTGCATCATTCTGTGGATTAAAGCAGAGTGTAGGGCCACTGAAGAGCAAAGGGAGGGGACTGCACAAGGAAGATGGCTCATGGGGTCCTCAGTGTCAGAGCATACCACACTCCTCCTTTAGGCTTCTGTTGTAAAACTTTTTTCAGATAACAGATTTTATACTTTGGGAGGCTGAGGCAGGAGGATGGCAAGTTTGAGCCCAGCTTGAGTAATTTTAGCAGCTTAGTGAGATCCTGTTTGAAAACATAAAAGTACTGGGCATGTCGCTCAGTTCAAGGCTCTGGGTTCAATCCTCAGTACCAAAAAACAGCACAACACAACACACACATATATACATGCATAGGTTTTATGCAACACTTAATTTTATTCACCTGTATTCAGAAGAAGCAGGCAGCCAGCAATCTGCCACCTTGGAAAAATGGAACCTAAGGCAGCTCGAGCCTGGTGCGAGCTGAAGGCGTGCACAGTGAATTTCACCTAGCTATGCAGCTTGGGACCTTGCGAGCAACCTGGTAGAGACCTGTACCAATTCCTCCATCAGCCCAGAATGCTTGGATTGTCCCTGGGGTCCTGCTTGGGCTCCAGCCAGCCACCCCAGAGCAGTGTAGCAGCCGCAGCTCTGGGCCTGGTGTGAGCTGAAGGTGTGCACAGCGAATTTCACCTACCTGTGCAGCTTGGGACCTCGAGAGCAACCTGTTATGGACCCACACCAATTCCACTATCAGCCTGGGATGTTTGGAA
Organism: Cuniculus paca; assembly: GCA_004365215.1. Taxonomy (NCBI): domain Eukaryota; kingdom Metazoa; phylum Chordata; class Mammalia; order Rodentia; family Cuniculidae; genus Cuniculus; species Cuniculus paca. The sequence goes on from RJWT010019158.1 coordinate 17,669, forward strand.
TGTCCCTGGGCTCCACCCAGTCACCCCAGAGCAGCAGAGCCGCAGCTCTGGGCCTGGCAAGAGCTGAAGGCGCGCACCGTGAATTTCACCTAACCGTGCAGCTTGGGACCTCATGAGCAGCCTGGTAGGGACCCATGACAATTCCACCATCAGCCCAGGACATTTGGAATGTCCCTGGGGTCCTGCCTGGGCTCCACCCAACCACCCCGGAGCCGTGGAGCAGCCACAGCTCTGGGCCTGGCATGAGCCGAAGGCACACACAGTGAATTTCACCTAGCTGTGCAGCTTGGGACTTTGCAAGCAGCCTGGTAGGGACCCACTCCAATTCCACCATCAGTCTGGGATGTTTGGAACATCCCTGGGGTCCTACCTGGGCTCCACCCAGTCACTGCCCAGTAACAGAGCAGCCACAGTGGTAGTCTTGGCTGGAGCTGAAGGTGTGCACTGTGAATTTCACCTAGCCTTGGAGCCTCGTAACCTTGCAGGTTGGATTCACCTGCCACAGGGGAATACAGGAAAATGACAAAATGAAAGAGAAAAATGCAATCTCATACCTCCAGTCCATCCCAAATAAGCCAAAAAGACACCAACATAGAAGAAAGTATAAGCCACACACCTGAAACTTCTGAAATGATACCAACTGAAGTAAAGAAACAACTCCATGAAGCTGTAAAGGAACTGAGATTAGAAATGGTTTCCCAGGTAAAACAAGAGATGATAAACATAATGAAAGAAATGCTAAACACATCTAAAGAAGATATAGTTGGGAAAATAGAGGAGCAGTGTAAAAGGATGGAAACCTTGAATGAAGAATACAAGACAGAATTAGAATGCATGAAACAGATTCAAAGAGATATCCAGGAAATC
>RJWT010019159.1:0-18536 GCA_004365215.1 Cuniculus paca
GTCTGCTTGTTATCCTATCTCACAGCTAATTCATGTTCTCATTCTATGAATTATAACATTTTATACTCTCCCCTAGCCCATCTTAGTCTCTCTTTCCTATTTCGCAAATTTCTTTTCTTCATCACACCCACTGCTTTTTAAAATTACTTATTGATTTGTTTACTTGTTTATGAACAAGCCATCTCCAACACACACCAGTCCCACATGCTGCAGCTAAGCTTTAGTAGGAGAGGGGTTCTGTTTGTCAGTTTTTCTGTCTTAGGAACACAACACTCAGCACCTCCATAATTTGAAGGTGGGGCAGCTTCAGGGGGACTCAACCCATCGTTTGCTGGTTTTAAAGCAGGAACATCCTGATGAAAGAGTGTAGCGGAGGAAATCTGCTTAGTTCCTGATGACCAAGAAGCAGAACAAGAGAATAGTGCCGGATAGGAGGGGACCAAGGACCAGATAGAAACACCAAGGTCGCCTCCATGACCCAACCCAGGCATACCCAGAAGTGTGCTTTATAATCCCTAGGCAGCTCCCAATCCAATGAAGTGATCTTGGTTCACCTGAATTGGGGCTCAAGTTAAACTTAGCCTTCACAAAACTCCTCGTTCATTACTGAATTGGACCTGCGGATTAATACAATCCTTTAACAGAATAAACAGTAATACCTATTTTTATTGTTCACATCTAAAATATCCCCCCAGAAGCCTCATGTGTTCAGAGATGAGACGTTTGGAAGGTAATTGGGTCATGGTGGCTCTGCACTCACCAGTAGATTAATCTGTTGATGACTACATAGCTAAATGTGCTATTACTAGATGGTGCCTGTTTAGAAGGGGCAGCTGACTGTACACTTGTCCTGAAAGAGTGAGTTCTTGTCCCTGGTTCCTCCTTTCTCTCTCTTAATTCCTGGCTGCAGTGGGTTAAGCAGCTTTCTTGCACATGCTGTCTTACCAGGCCAGTTCCTCCAACCAAGGACTGAACCTTCTGAAACTGGTAGTCAAGTAACCTTTCCTCCTTTAAATTGTGGGTACTGTGTATCTTGAACAAGTGACATGAAAACTGATCAGTGTACTTAATGAAAAAGTGACATTCTTGTATACTCCTCTCATGGGCACACTGGCTCAGAGAGTGAGAAACTTAATTCCTAAGAAGGTAAACTTTTAATTAATTCATTAAAAGATGTTTAAAGATGCAAATCCTCACCCATAACTACTTACTGAATGAAGGATGTAAAAGACCCACATAAATCAGTTACTCTCAAGCAAGCACATCCATCCTCTTTCCTCATACTGTGAGGCTGAGGGTTAGTCATACAGCTCAGAAAATGCTTTTATATTAACAGCCATCACTGCTACATATCAAGACAGATTGTTCCAATTAGTCAGTGAGGTCCAGGATTTTGAGAGCTGTTAATACATACATGAGCAATTACTGCTGCAGTGCTAAAAGGTGGGCCTTTGGGGATTTTAGATGGAGAGTATCGGTTTCAATCATGAGTTGAAGCAGATGCCACAGCAATGAAATGCTGTGTTTTTCTCTGCAGGTCCACCCCCTGGAAGGTGGTCCAGTGTCCACACACAAAGACTTGCAAGGTGGCCAGATTCTTCTCTTATGCCTATCCTCTTCCACCCCATATCTATGGCATCCTTTGTGTTTGCTGGGAGGTAGGCACAGTGCTGAGCACATCTGAATGACTGCTACAGACAAGGCCTCATGGCCCCTAAGAGACTCCTTCCTCTCTATTTCTCTTTCTTCTCTCTCTCCTGTCTGCCCTGAGGTGTGCCACATTGCTCTCCCTGCGAGCTCTCGCCAAGGTGTGCTGGCTCCTGGGAGTGAGTTGGCTAGAAATTTGAATCAAAAAGAAGTGGACTTTTTCCTTTCATTTCCTAAAATTAAATTCGAGTTACTTTTTCTCATTCCTCATTCCTAGCAAATGAAAACAAAAACACTCAATTGACAAGCCCGTTTTTCCTCATGCAGATAACATGTCTTCTGAGTTTAATGTGAATGCCATGCCTTTCCATGATGCTCACAGTCTCACAAAATTTCCTAGAATCCTACAATATAAACAAGACCTGGAGTCAAATAATTGATGATTTGGGCAGTCTGGGGTGACTTCCCTCCAGTAATTCAGTCTCTTTGAAGAATTCAGAGTTTTCATGTCAATCTCAAGAAGCACCAAAAATCTTACCATTTGAGCTATTGCTGGCTATTCAAAGTCTAATAAAGCGTTGAGTAAAATAAAATAGGTATATTTAATAAAACATCAGATAATCCTGGAGTGGTAGCCTTAGAAAGACCAGGAGTGCCCTTTGGATAAGGTGCATAGCAAGTCAAATACCGCAGGACAAAAGGAGGGTAGCATGACTTACCTGTAGGGCAGGAGTACTTGCAGCTGTGGTGTGAGTGGGGGTCTGGGTTAAGGAGGCAGAGCTCTGGATCCAGGGCTCGCTGGTTTTATTACTGGTGGTAAGCAAGCTTGCCTCATAGCTTGAGGAAATGATGGCGTTGGATGGTGCTGTGCAGATGGATTTGGGTAGTGGGGTATCTTTGAAGGACCCCTCTTAGAAGAAGAAGTCAGGTTGGTCTTTGGTATCCTAGAGGGAACCAGGTCTACAGAAGCACTGGTTACCGTTGAGGCTCCTCAGCAGCTGAGCCACAGTCTGAGTTCCCAAGGGCTGCCTGAAGCAGGTGTCAGGGAGAAAAAGAGTCCCAGCCTGGAACTCCTGCAAGTAGGAGTACATTGGGGTCCACTGTACAACATGGTGATTATACTAATAACAGGGTGCTGTATACTTCAAAATTCCCAAGAGTGCCTTTGCTGTTGTGATTGTCATTGCTTCTGTTATGCCTAGGATTATTCCAGGGCCTCCTGCACGCCAGTCAAGTGCCTATCATTGAGCTTCATGCTCAGCCTTGACAGTAGGTTTTAAAATGTTTCCGCCAGCCAGGAGTGGTGGCACATGCCTATTATCCCAGCACTAAGGGAGGCTGAGACGGGAAGATCACAAGTTGGAGGCCTACTTAGGGAACATAGCTAGATCTTGTCTCAAAAGTAAAAGGGCTGGGGATGTAGCTCAGTGGTAGAGTGCCCCATTCTGTCTCCAGTATCATGAAGTAGAATAAAATGTCTCCACCATAAAAAAGGGTGAGATGATGGATATGTCAATTAGATTAGTTATTCTAAAATGTATATGGTCTATATAAGAATATTGTGTTGTATGCCATGAATGTGAAAAAATACATATTTAATGTAGAGCTTTTTATTTCAAAAATAAAAATGTCCCCGCCCCTGGGATAATCACAATGGTTGACTTTTGCAAAAGTGATCACCTGTGTGTTACGGTTTCCATGTGGGTGTCTCCCTAAAGCTTCATGTGCTCATAGGCCGGGCTTTTGGGAGACGATTGAATTGTGGGGCTTACAGCTGACTTGCTGTTAGCAGGTGGGGTCTGATGGAAGAGGCAGTCCCTGAGGTGTGGGAGGGTAGGCTTACTTAATCCCTGTTCACAGCGCCTCTGTCTTTCCCTGCTTCCCAGACACCATGCCACAAGCAGCCCTCTTCTGCCATTCTCCTCTTCCACACGGATTGAAATGTGAACCAGAGTAAACCTCTCCCCCTTTAAGTTGCAGGTGTTTGGTGTTGTGTCTCAACAAGGAGGAAAATAAGGCACTGTGTAGACTTCTTAAATACTGTGTGCATGGTGTATCAGTTGACCATCATTGATAAAAAATATTCTGCCAGAAAAATAGCAGTTAATTACAAGTTTCTCAATTTTTGAGTTAAACTGTGGTAAAAGGTCACTGTGATAGAAATCACCATTGAGTCTAAAGTAGTCTCCATAGACATTAGTTAGGACCCTGGTAGTCTGAGCTTAGATGGTATCTTCTGTTGATCACAGTGACATCTGCTATCCTTGTGATACTTTGCTAGCATTTGAGAGGCCTGAGAAGAAGATATAAGTATAGTCAGTGTCAACATGAATATGCTCATAGCTGGCTTTATGATTTCAAATATTGTGAATATTCTCTCTATATAGGGATATTGCTTAGGTCTTCTAAAATTAAATCTAATTTCTGTTTATATCCTGCTTAATTTTACAGAATTTTTGTAATTAATGCATTTTACTTTAATATCAGGACTAAAACAGAACAGTAAACCTAATTTGATGTCATTTTCAAAACCTAATTTTCTGAGCAGGAACAAGTAGAAAAGCAGCATATAAAAGCACAAAAACAAATTTCCTTCAAAGTATAAATCATCTATGGTTTTTTGATTATCTAAGTAATAGCCTAGTAATACATATTCATTATAATGAATTACTTTATCAAGTAACTCCAGCAATGTGTGAGTTACAGTGGATTTTTCTTGCAAATGCATGACAGTCTTTAGAAATGCCCATCTGCAGGGCAGTTTTCCATTTGATGGGCGATGCCATCACATGTGGACATGCACAAGCTTCCTGGTGGCTGAGCTCTGAGTAGAACTTGGGGCTCAGGTTCTTGGGGTTCAAGTCTAATGTCTATCTCCTAGCAACCATGTTCTCTCTTCTGTAAACTGACAGCTAATACTCTAAGCTACCTGATGGAGTTTTTGTGGGAATTAAAATTATGGTGTTTATAAAGTGCTCCTTATAGTGTGACATGATAGGTGAGCTTAAGCATTTTGCTTCTTTCCATGGTGTGCATGCAGCATGCTTTCTTCTTCCCTTATGTTGGTGGTCAACATTTTGGCTCTTTCCCTTGGTCCCTCTGCTATGCAGATTATCTGTCTGTGATAAACTGAGGTCCTCTAGGAGCCAAGCATATGATGAGAAGCAAGGGAAGGTAGGAGTGGCCTCCTGTGCTATTGACTTGCTGACAATCATGACTATGAGCCAGATGGATCCGGAACTTCTTTCTCAAAAGCAGCTGGAAATCTGTTTAGAGAGCCAAGAATGTGCATTAATGTGGATACTACACTCTATATTAAAACACACTGTCTTGGCCTTCACAATCTATGCATAAGCTAGAATTGGTGATTGGTGAGGAGTTCACATCCAAGATATTTAATCTAAAGTTCTTTGTGTCTGTCTCTGCCTTTATGAACTGAGAATGTACAGGATGCTGTGCTAAATGTTACTTGGTTTGATATTACATGAGGCAGATGTACATGTAAAATTTTAAACCATCTATAATTCATCCTTTCCTCCCCAGAGTATTAATATGATGACTCTTAATTCAGGACTATTAAACATCCTAAATTTGTGAAGTTTTGTGCATAGAGATTTTTTTAATTTTTGGTTTTTGTTTGAGGGGGATCTATTACTTCATTCAGACTTGAATGTTGTTTTTGGATTCCCTCTTTACCAACCATTCCCCAAAAAGAAAGTATCTGGAGAAGGAATATGTCCTGTTTTCTTTGGGACTAATTTTTCTTTTACTTTCTGATACACATATTATATAAAATTTCCACAAAGTTTTATTCAGAACCTCATTGCTGATGCTGTGACTTCTGTGAGTTCTGGGGAGCCCCAGTAAAGGTGAAGGTGACTGCCAGTGACTTCTCTACCAGCATCCTAAGGGCAGGGACTCTCCTCAGTGCTGAATACAGATTGGTGTGTGTTGTAAGTACCTTATTTAGAGTTTTCTTTTGTTGAGTACAAGAATGAACTCAGTGTTCTTCTTCTTAGTTAATTTTGACATGCTGGAAGTCCTCCAGTTTAGATTAGCAATAGTTCATCAAATATTGGTGTCTTCTTGTCACATCTCATTCCAGTGTGGCCCCTTGACACTCCAGTAAGCAGAATTGAGGGGCATCGTGTTGTGACATCACTGAATGGCAGGTGCTTGTCTCTCAAAGGAGAAGAGGTGGAAAGTTCAGCAGGTCTGACCCAACAGGCTTTGTTCAATTTAAGCAGATTATGGTGTGAACAATGGAGGGAGAGATCAGAACTGGCAGCGAACTGGGATTTGAATAGGACTTTCAATTTATTTGACACGTGTAATGTTCTTATGAATGGGGACAGAACCCTGGTTTTTGGTGATAGGCAGAAAGATTGGCTCCAAGATTGATGGAGTCTTGGGTGGATTAGTAAATCGATTTGCTAAGAGCTGCAATGATATGCCTGTGGGGTCTGAAATTCACCTCACCAATAGCTTAAAGATAACAAACCTAGGAGCACTTGCATTTCAAAGGGTATTTTGTACATGGGCTGTAAGTGACTTTTCTGTAAACAATTACAGTGTTTCTATGGAAATAAAACCCATTATTTTACTAACTAGAATATATAATTAATTTCTTGGTGACATATCATTTATTTCAAGCCTTTTGTTTTTATTGGCTATTCTTTTTTTTCACAAATTGGTCAACCTTATTGCCTGTTTATTAATTTATTATTAATATAATAAATTCTAAGTAAACGTACTCATTACTTAAGAAAACAATTCACTAATGAATTAAATTTATCCTCGAAATGCTACAGCTTAACTTTACTGCTATATATAATTAAATTACCTATTCTCAATGTTTAATAATAAAAAGCAATAAAAATGCATATTTTCAGTAAATTACACTTAAAATACAACCTGCAATCAACCTCTGATATTATGAGTATGGTAATAAGCAGATAGTGTGGTTCTCACCCTCCTGGTTCCAATGAAAATTAAAGAAATCAGAACTTCTTGACAGAGATTGAGTTGATCTATACTGAAGTAGTGCAGACTTTTCCATAATTGTCCTTTAGAACTATTATGTCTCTCTGAAAATTTCAGCCAAAAACCCTGATTCTTTTAGTTCTCTTCACACCTTCCTGCTGGGATTTTTTTTTCAGTCATTTTTATTTACAGTGATTGGTAAATGCTACATCTGCTTAGAAATATTTCTTACCTCTGTGTCCTCTTCCAAATATTCGTTACTTTCCTATCATCTTTGTTTGCTTGTAAATAAAAAATCTGTCTCATGCTCAGATGCCAAAGTGGCTAAACTTGCTGAAATTTATATGTATGTAAAATCTACCGGACTATGTGATACAGAATGCTTGGGAGAAGGATCATTCTGAGGGCCCAGGTCCACCCTTGGCAATACCAACTTGTGAATATCAATATATAAAATCCACTGGCCTTGTTTGTAGTAAATGTTAAAGAAAGTACTGGTTGTAGCCAGGCATGGCAATGCAGATCTGTAATCCTAGCATTCTAAGAGGCTAAGGCAAGTCAGCCACAGTTCAGGCCCACTTTGAGCCACTAGTGATTTAGCAAGACTCTGTCTCAAAATGAAAAATAGGCTGAGGAGGAGCTCATTGCAGAGACCACTGGTTCAGTCTCTAGTGACACCCCCCCACACACACACATGGTACTTGTTATATTTTTTTGGAGCATATAAACACTGGGTAAATGTAAATTTATTTTTAAAACCCAATCAGATAGTTAAGTACTATATAGTAATCCTTCAGCAACTTATTAACCCTAATAACAATGGTACTTTGTGATTTTATTTTGAAGAGGATACAACAAACGAAAATAAAACAGGATAAAACCAATTGGAACAAAGGAGAGTAAGTGATACAGGACTTAACAACATTACAAAATCAACAATAGTTACCGTAATACCTTTTGTTGTCTTCAAAATAGTGGCAGACACTTTCAAACACAGTAAAAATCAAACAGAACAGAATGGAATAAAAACAGTAAAAACGAAACAATGGATACAATAAAAGACTACAAAACAAGACAACAGTAAATTCAAAATGGCTACCATATATATATCTTACTATCATTGAAATAGCTGCTCATGCCACCAGGTATAACATAATCAAACAAAGCAAAAGAGAATAAAACCCAGTCCAACAAAACAGTAAGCAATGTAGGACATCAGAGCCAGACTAGGGAATCAACAATGGCTACCCGCCTCAGAAGGAGAAACCCCTAGATGCCATGCTGCGTACTGCTATCTTCTGAACACATGATCAGACCACTGGCCCTAGACCTGCAAGGTCAGTGAGACACCAAAGCACCACAGGCTTTCAGTTGCATTTCACCTTAATAAATATCATTAGAGCCTGTGTTTCTCTGGATCCGCCAGTCTCTTGGGGGAGAGGGTTGACACTTTTGTTTGACAGCCCATGAGCCTGAAGGAGCTGGGATCTAACTGCCCCCTGCCAGTGGGGACCCACAGGGAGAGGCTTGGCTCTGGATGTCCAGGTCCCACAGCAGCCCGCGCATAGTGTTGTTTCTGGCGGGATGGGTCTAGTTCTCCCTTCCCAAAGTCCACGCTGTCTTTTTAAATTTTAAAAAAATTTAATTTTGAAAATTCGTAAACATTTTTAACAGGCAAAAATTATATATAATGCTATACCACATGATTTTTTTACGTGTGTATACATTGTGCTATGACCTTAATATATATATATTGTGGAATGACTAGACCAAGCTGACTAACATATGCATTGCCAACTCTTTCCCTGGACTCCCCATGCCTTCCTTTTCCAAGTTGTTTTTTCATTAGTTCAGTACTTTTGTTTGCCCCAACTTGAGGTTATGGACCTTTCTCTATGTGGTTATGAAATTCCCATCTTCCCACCTTTCCATGGTATGATTTATTTTGGTGGTGTCAAAAATGAAAGCTACTACTTTGTGTTTGTATTATTTTTATTAGCAGAAAGTCTAGAACATACGAAGTATTGGAGAGGGTTTCTTTGGTGGCACTCGGGAATCAAACCCAGAGCCTCACATTTAACAATCAAGTATTGTATTACCAAGCTGGACCCCCAGCCCTGAATATATTCTTTTAAACGCCAGACAACCTCAAAAGAATATTTGAAACTGCTACTACCGGTAACTGATTTTCACCTTTCATTCCATTGCACTTAGGTAGCCTGTACTACCTGTATTTAAGTAGAAATAGAATGAAGAGTAGAGTCAAGTCAGAGATAGTCTACATTTCAGTGGCTGTGCATGGATAATCCAGTTTATTCATTTCTCTGTTAATTTTTGATCATTTTATCATTTATTATCCTTTATATCTATTAGATTTTTGCAGAAAGCAAAAATTTTTAAGTGCTAGTCTTCTATAATCTTAAATTATCCCATGGCTTAAAATTGACCATTAATTTAAATTCCATAGATGTAACAAATACTTTAAATTTGAATTCATAGTGTAATAGATTTTAGAATTATAAATAAGGCTTTGCTCTGTGAATTTTGACATGAGATTTTCCAGTCCTCTGTATAATGGGAAATTATTTATCTCATTTTCAGTTATAACCTGTCCTGAAAATCAGGTTGCTTCGCTGTCATATTGAGGTGACCGTAGCAATTTCTTGTTGTTTATTAGGGTAAGTGTTATCTTCCTGGAGTCTGAAAATTTTGCCTGTGACCCCAGTTAGAAGGAACATCTTCATGTAATAGGCTAGGAGCTGGACCAGAAGGTTTTTGTATGTGGGCAGTGAAGTCAGAGTTACACACTGTAACAGGGAGTGGGATGAAGCAGAAAAATTTTAACATGTGGTATCTTAGCTGTCAGTATCCACCTCTGCATGGGAAAGATGAATTTACTGGGTATAGCTGAGTGATGTATTAAAAAATACAGTGAAGATTTAAATTTTTAAAATTTATTACAGTAAAAGACACTTTGATACTATCCCCTTCAAAATAACTCCCCCCCCCCATTTCAGGCACACTTATCCTATCACTCTTGCCACCTTCTGGAACAGTTCTGGAAGTCCTCTTTCATGAGTTTTTATAAGGTATGACTTTAAAACAACACAGAGAAAACAGTTACCTAGTGCCCTCCAATGGAAAGGGCAGCTTCTAAACACATGGTGATGTATCTCATCCACCTTATTCACTAGATCTGGCCAGCACGCACTTTCCGGTTTCTCCCTAAGGTTACGATGACCATAAAGGTATTCAGGACATGCAGGCCCCACAGACATTCCTGAAAGAGGACTGCAGGCCTCCTTCAGAAAGTGACAAGAAGATGGGAGCAGTGTGTTTCAAGCAAGAGGGAATATTTTGAGGGGAATTAATGGCAATATGTCCTTCACTGTAGTAAAGTTTTCAAAAAATTTAAACACTGTATTTTTTGAGCACACGCCTTACATACAGCATCACACAGTTTTTTCTCCTTTTTTCTGATGTCAGAGATCAAACCCAGGATCTGAGAATGCTCGGCAAGTACTCTGCCGCTGAGCCGTGTCCCCAGCTCCAAAGGATGTGTGGTGATGGAGTGTGTCAGCGTTGCTCTGAAGCACTTTGCTTTCATCTTTTTCCACAGTGTTTTCCAAGAATTTAATTTTGTGACCCTGGGAAAATGGACCGAGAAGCACTCTAAGAACTTGGTGTTTATGTTCTTCAAATAGTTAATACTCTATGAAAAATTATTTTTTCAGTTATTTTGTTGACTATTTTTTCTTCTTTACAATAGCCAGTTTTTAAAATCTTTTTTTTTAGGCTCACAAGGGCCTCAAAAGGGTTCCAGGATGTTGTCATTGTTGACAACCGTGAAATTGAACCACGATGGAATAATTTGCCGTTTTTCCTTCTTAAGTATCTTCTTGTCCTTAAAAATCACCCAGTTTCAGAACAGTTCTTTAGGAACTGATGTAAAAAATATAAGCATTTCAGCATAAAGGCATAATAAAAATAACTGGCTGGCAAAAAATTACTGGGATGGGCTGTATATTCTGCAGTCTTCAATGGTGACCGAACTAATTTTTATCCAAGTTAGGAATGAAAATCTCTCTATGACTTCCTCCATTATTGGTTTTTAGAAGCACAAACCATTTTTATAATCTTTCTCATATTTTACAGATACATTTCTAATCACAAGTTTTTCAAAAGGTTAATAGAAATTGCAATGCTTTATTGTCATGATGCTTAAATGATTTCTTTTTCAATAAAGGGTATGTTATTAAAGAGAAAAATGATTTTACAACCCATCCATGAAGGTATGCAATGCCATCTGTCTTCAGCCTGGGTAATCAATGGTGTAAGTGAGACTCGTTTATTTCTCATAGATTTACTACTGTTACTGCATAAATAGCCATAATGCTATTGATTGCTTAGGCCGAAGCTGTTTCTATCACATACAAGTGTTTGATGATGACTGTATTAAATGTTGACCTTTGATTATCTTGGGCTTTCATAGATACAGAGGTTTCAGAAGCATTTTGTGTAGAGTGAAAATGCAATGTTTTTGATAACCTAGTATGTCATTTTTTATATTAACTACTTCTCCTTGTGTTTTATTTCCTAGACAAGCCCTTAATAGCCCCTGTATCTTGGCTGTCCTGTATGTCAGTAAAATATTATAGTGATCATGAGTACTTCCTCTATGTTTATCTCACATATCCCTAAAATAAGGCAGCCGGTTAGAGTCTGAGGTTACTGCTCACGTGTGTGCCTAGTTGTAAACTGCAGCCCTCTCATACTGGCCTGCAGGACCTATGTTCTGCAAAACTCATTTTCTTATCTCAAAAGTAGGGATAAAAATTCCTACATAGGAGGTTATTTTGTAAAATAAAACAAATAGAGCAGTGATAGTACTTGGCAAGGTGCCTAAAAGGCAAACGGATGGTAATGGTTTTTATTATCATTGCTCTTACCATTGTTGTTACCAAGTAGGTCAGAGTAGGACTCACCGGCTAAGTAGATATTTAAAGTCATCCACTGTTTGCAGTTTAAACCATCCTCCCCTTTATTGTAGCCCCTCCCATTGTGACTATTTCTTAGGGCAAATTGGGGATAAGCTCACTACATTAATTTAAAATGATTGTTCTGCAAATGACTTTTACAATCACCAATTAATAGGGCAGAAAGAATCTATCTACTGGATAGATATGCACTCTGGAAACATTGTGAAGAGGAGGAAATCTGTGTTCCTCTGCACCCTGACGTCTCTAGAGCTGTCTCCTCTAAGTGACCACCAGTTCCTACATACACTTGCTTCTGATTCTGGTCGTAGAGGGACTAGCAGGTTTACTTCTTCAAAGTCACAGTGTGCCTTCTGCATTCCCAAATTTCAGGTCAGGAGGTAGAGTCAGCTGCCCCTCAGGTACCCTGTGCAGCGTCCAGTGTCTCACACATCCTGGCTGAACCTGAGAGTCTGTTTACAAAATAATTTGTGGCATACATGAAATAGTTTCTACGCCATGCTAAATCTAATTCCTCTAAATATTTTCAAGTGCCGACTCGTATTTTAAACCAAGCAGCTGACAAAAATTTTACCTGTAGGCTAGCTTAATCTGATTTTACCCTAGTCAGAAGCCTAGCCAAAGAAATAAACTTCCTTCATGAGCACACATTTCCAAATCCATCAAAAAATGTGCCCCAAAGCCAATGTGATTTAAACAAAAAAAAAAAAAAAAGGATTTGCTAAATGATCACGCAGAAAATGTGCATGTTCCTCTATAAGACAAGGCCAGGGGTTAGGAAGAGAGGCACTTTTTTGTGTTTCAGTAAGTAATTTTCCTTGTTATAATAAAAAATCACATCACTTGTTGGAAATCTGCTTGGTACCCAAATGCTCCAGGCAAGTGTTTGCAACTCACGATTATTTATTCCCCAGATCTTTTTAGATGTCTATGTGTGAATCAGTCCAGCCTTCATTTAAGACTTGAAAAATGTTCTGTAGGATTCTTTAGTATCAAAGCATCCATTAATTACTGAAAGGATGAGATGGTGGTTCACTGGAAGTTAGAATCAGCATGCTCTTTGTTCTACAGGGTGGAAAAGGAGCCTTCCATAGAAAGGAAAGCCACTTTCTAAGATACCTTTTAATATCCTGTTGAAAGATATGCATTTTTTAATCATAAAGAGCTCTTTCAAAAAGGTCTTTCTCTGGTGACATCCATATTACACTGGAAAATATTCTCGTGTTTCTGGCAATGATACACTAATTACTGCGTATACATTTTTAATAGTTTAATCTGTCATACTCTCAGAGAAGAGTGATTCTGATTCCAAACAAAACTGAGATGCATGACCAAACACATTATGAAATATGTGGTTTTATAAAATTCTGTCGTTAATTTAGTCAGAAAAAATTTGTTTAGTTCAAAGGAGGAACAGTAGCGCTGAGGTATTATGATGACATTTCCAAGAATACTGTAGTCATCCTCCATGTTATTTATGTTGTATATTCACCACCAAGAAGGAATTCAGATCAGTTTGAAAATAGTCCACTGTATTATACTGTGGTTTTGTTGACAGCCTGAGCTCGTCTATAGCAGGGGTCCATTTAAGTCAGCCTAAACATAAAACGATTTGTTGTAAAGATACAGGAGTGTCTCATGGAACTCAAGGGTACAGGTGTTTCTAGAAACAGTTTAGAAAGTAGACGAAAGTCTTTTCTTACATTTTTTGTTTGTGTTTTCATGCTTTCTTCCTTCATATCTTCTGCTTCAAACAGATTATCTCAGTCAGTGCCATGTTCCTGATACTAAGTGATTTTTCAGTTAATGGGTAGGTATTCATGGACCTTCTCCCACAGACCCCGGTCTGTCCTGGGTCAAGTGGTCCCTCCCTGGTTGGTTGCCTTTGGCCATGGAATATTTGTTACATCTAAGATCCTCCAGCATTATTTTCCAGGAATAGGAAGGCAGACTGTGTCAACATCCCCTCTCTCACCACTAAGGACATTCAGGGCTGGGATGTGGCTCAGTGTTTTAGTTGCCTTGCATGTGTAAAGCCCTGGATTTGATCCCTAGCACACACACGCACACATGCACACACACACAAATCCTTAATAGAATCTTTAAATTTTACCTTCTGAGGAAACCCGCGCGCGCACGCGCGCACACACACACACACACACACACACACACACAAAAATCCTTAATAGAACCTTCAATTCTACCTTCTGAGAAACCAGATGTTTCTAGTTGGCATCAATTTCAAGAGTGGTGGTCAGAAATGCTGCTTACCTCATTGTCAGAAATGCCCCGTCTCTTTCACAAGTTCCATCTATGTATCCCAGAGCAGAAGAGAAAGTTGTGGCCTATTTTAAAATGGTCTAATTATCAAAAGATAGCCAGGGATGTCCTCTTGCAATTCACATTCCTAGCCTGCTTTTAAAAACTGTGAAAACCCTACATTTATTTATGAAGAAGTCAAAATAGCAGCATGTCTTCTGAAGGGTTGCTCGGGTTATTTATTTATTAATTTATCCCTCTCCATTGGAAAACTTACCATCTGGATGCTGTCCACATTTTAAAAACACGTAAATTAAAACTCAAGGCAAATTGACTGTACCATGAGTGACCTTCACGACTGCTGTTGTCCCAGGCAGCCATTTCCTATTCTAATGATGCTGAAGGGAGGGACAGCAAAGGGAATGCACAAACGCTCTTAGCTGCTCCCTCTTTACCAAGGCCAGGGCTTCCTTTTAAGACACTGCATGCTTTTAAACTTTATAGTAAAAGTTATGGTAAAATGCGAATTAAGGATACTACACAAGAATGCAGTTCCTGAAATAACATGGTGCATTTCAGATTGCTTGGCCACCTTCCACCTGTCACAGGCACTGTCCAATCTGATTTCCAGCTTGCATTTTCTGGCTCTGGTTGAATGACTTCATAAATTGCTTTCATGATTATCCTCACATTCTCTCAAAGGATATGTGTTTGATGAATAAATACAGTGTTTACAATTTGCCACTATCGCTAGTGTATCCTGAGTCACTCAAGTTCTAAATTGCATGAGGTTTTTAGTGAAATCATGTATATCCAAACACAGGTTTAATGTTATGCAGATGTGTTCTACACATGCACACAATTCTAAAACAATGAAAATTTTTTCCTTTTGTTTTTCATCTTGTTTCTGCATTTTTTTGAACTAAGGTCATGATCACACGTTACCCGAAAATGGGTGTAGTATCTCCCCTCTTTCTCTCCTTCCCTGCCTCCCTCCCTCCTTCCTTCCTTTCCTCCTTTCTTCTCTTCTTCTCTTCCTTTCTTTTGCAGTGCTGGGGAGTGAACCCAACCCCTTTAATGATAGGTGCAAGAGCTGTACCACTACTGACCTACATCACCAGGTTAGGAATAGTTTCTTGAGGGGAAAAATTTGCTGTTACTGATACTTATCTAGTATCCTAAGATCAGCCTACCAGATTTCTCATAAATAAGTTGCTTCTAAAAACAACCTAATTGAAATACCGCTTTAAGAAATTTCTAGAAGTAGATAGGAGGATCAAATATACATAAGACTAATTAGTATTTTTAATAGATGATACAACATTCCTATAAATTAAAACTTTCAGCCTAGGGATTTATTGTGGAATTGTGGTTAAATGGGTATTAGTCAGCTTGAGCATGTTTCATAATTACGGGTAAAGGGAAACGAGCTTTACTGGAAATGCCGTCATTGATCAATCAGTTGACCAGCAAGTGGGGATTAAGGAGGTGTGGGTCTTGGAGTGGCTGGGGACTCATAAATCATGAAATCCTGTTTAGAAGGCGAATGCACTCATGAACAGTTAATGAATAGCAAACAGTATGAAATGAAGAATGTTGGGTTGCAGACAAATCTGAGATGACGTGAGTCTTGATAATGGTATTAATGGTGCAAAAAAAAAAAAAAGCATTGTCATTGGCTTCATTTGTGATGAAGGCTGATTGACCTCTGGAATGGACAGGAAATGAGACTGAGCCCGGCTGCCTGAGTAGCAGCCCTAAGCAGACATTGAGGAATAACTCTACCAGTCTGTGAGCAAGGTGACTGAGGTACAACTATAATCTGGTTGCACAGATAGCACAGCAGCCTGGCTATGTAAGAAGGCAATGAGATGACTAAATTATGCTTCTGAGAAGCCCAGGGACTACTTCCTGGGGGAAGTTATATATTCTCTGAAACCTAAAGAATGTATAGGACTTGGAACAGAGACTGGGGAAAGTTGTGTTCCAGGGAATGCCTTGTCAAGGTCCGAAGTTTAGAGAGAGAACAGCATGTTTCATGAGGCAGTCCCAGATGGCTAATGGACCAAGTGGAAGTCAGACAGGCATGATTTGAGGAAAGACTGGAGAGGCAGACAGAGATATGACAGTAATGAGTTTGGATTTTATCCTAAGGGAAATGAGACTCCTTTAAAACATGCTCAAGATGGGAAGAGCATGATCAGAGTTGTCTGTTAGGAAGATGAGTGGGTGGCAGTCTGGACAGTGAAATAGTCTGAGGAGGTGGCTTGCAGTCTGAATTCACCTTGGGAGGCCCAGAAAGGAATGCAGTTCAGTGAAGATGGTTACTCCTTCAGATCTGACTGGAAGCAAGGGCCACAAAGGGAAATAGACTGACTTGAGGGATGCTTAGCAAATGAGGCTGAGATGTCTTGGTCTTAAATATGTAGGGAAAATAGAGATAGGATGTCAGGGTCCAGGTGGTGCTACGTTAAAACAGGGAGCCCTGTGCAAAATGGGCCAGAGGAGGAAGAGCATGTATCCTGTTTTACCACGCACAGTATATCTACCTTAGAGGTCTAAGAAACCAACTCGTTAGAAGGGTCTGCCAGTCAAGAGATGAGACAGAACTGGAAATAAAGATTAAGGGAGGAATTAGTAAGTTATAGAACTCACTGCGGGCCAGTGAGAGTGACTAGGGATGTGGGTGGGTTCAGTGTGTCTTGAGTCGCTATGTTCTTTAAGTTACACCAAACTTTCGGAGATACTGTGGGTACGTGGGACAGAGCTGGGGCTCAGAGACACTGAGATGGAATAACTAGAGGAGTCGAAGGAAGTCATCTGTGCACAGAAGCCTGACCACTGAAGAAATGGTGCTGATACTGCCTCAAAGTCATGTAGAGATAGGACTGAGATGGAACTCAGCTATAAGAAAGCTTACTGGTAAACATTCCTTAAATGATTGCTTTTGGTCGGTGTGGAGTTGAATAAAAATACCCAGCACACCCTTTGCTGAATAGAGCTGCAGACTGAATATACCACTAAAGGACATTCTGAAGTTTCTTATGCCTGAACTGGCCACCCCAATAGGACCTTTGTGGCCAGGAAGGAATGAAGCAACTGGATTTTATTGAAGAACATTCCAATTTTACAAAAGTCTTGAAGGAAGGAGGAAAGCAACAAATCTGATTTAGTGAAGACATTTTCCTTGACAGCAAGATTTACTCCTGTGTTATAAATTTGCCATGATCGAGACTAAAATGCAGTGAAAGTTAAATTTCACCTATATCTCATTCAACGCCTAACGTGATTTAAATGACAAGATTTCAGAAGTGACATGTAGCCTTGGATCTAAATATATTTTTTATGGTTGGAAATTTTAATTTCAGATCAGTGAAAAATCATGATGCCTCTTTATGTGTAAGAGGCTCAGTGAGAGGAGTGTTAGGCCCCTGCAGATGGTTTTGTCAAGCAGAACTGTTAATACTAAGGGGAATCAGCTGGCAGCATTTGCGCCAACTTATCTATATATTTGCTCCCTCGAGTTAATACTGAAATGGTTGAATGACCGACCTAGTTCTGAGATGAAGACAACGATGAGTTCATTTTGTTTTAATCTCACATTGGATGCTCAATTTACCTGTGACATGCTGGCGTGGTTGACCTGTAAATAAGTACTATAGGTGCATGACCCGGCTCCTGCCTCCTACACAGCAGCACCTGGAATGGAAGGATTCTTTCTCAAGTTCATGCTATTGCGGCTTCTCTGACCTCATTCCTTCCAAAGGCCTGACCTTTTTCCACCTTTGGACTTTCTCTCCCAGCTCATCTGCCTGTAAGAAGACGCCCTGTCACATGTCATTTCTGGAGGAAGCCTTTTCTCACTTTGTTGTTGAAATCTGGTTTGCCTGGAATCTACTGTCATTGTCCTGTTGACTTTTTGCATGAAGGGAAATTGAGGAGCGATGGATTTACTGTAGTGCCACTGCTCTTTTTTGTTTTTCGGAGATCCTCATTAACTGATGACTGTCGTGGAAAAATAATACATTTGTGTTCTGTGTTTTGAACGTATGGAGCATTTTAACTCTCACAGGAAGCCCATGCTGTTAGCATTATCTTTAGAACAGTGTATGAAGAAACGAAGGCACAGACGTTAAGTCCTCCCTCTCAGGTTGTGCATCTAGTGACGAGAGTGAATGGTGTTGATAGAGCTCCACCCGTCTGAAGGGTCCGATCATGGGGTCCGTTTGATAGGCAGCTGCTCCAAGCCATGTTGCTGAGTCTGTCCCTAGAACTTCTTCCAAGCCCTGCTCTGTTGTAACTGTTCATAGTTTGTCAATTACACTTAATATCTGCTGAAATTCTTAGCAGCCGGTGTACATTTCCCTATTCTGAAGATTGCTGAGGGTAGTTAAGTGACTGAAAGAAAAAATTTACAATAACCCTAAGTCAGTACCAACCCCACCCAAAAGGCAGTTCAGAAATACCCACGCCAACAGAAGAAAATGGTGAATGATTAAAAATAAAATCAAAGCGTGGCTTTGATGGGTTTTCCGTGTGATTCTCCACAGTAGACTGGCCAGCCACTGGAGGTACCAGTTCGATAAATGTAGTGGGAGCAATCTCACTCTATTACTTTTAAATTAACTCGTCCATGTGGCTGTCCCCACC
>RJWT010019160.1:0-18530 GCA_004365215.1 Cuniculus paca
CACATGGTGTTGCTAGCACATTTCAGGTTAGTTCCACGTTAACGCTGCCTAGTCTTTGGCAGGCTATTTTAATCACTAAGATCCCTTCTTTGAAGACTAAGGGCAAGCAAAAGACGGGACTATGATAAAGGTTTTAAGTAAAGTTGCTTTGTCTAAACATTGTAATGAAAACCTACAGGCTTCCGCTTTCTTGGGTACAGTCTATCATTACCCACCAAACTCCAGCAAAGGAAATAATCTCGACAGTCAACAATATAAATACAGATTCCAGGTTCTGTGAGCTCTGAAACTGCTATATTCAAATTAAAGGCTCAGAGATGCATGAAGACAGAGAAAAGCCCTTCTCTCAGCCTAGGAGACAGGGTGCTCAGTGGAGCAGTCACACATCTGCACTGTGCATACTGAGGGAGATAAAGCACAGGTTACAGTGGGTCTGGGTCTGAGAAGAGTTAGATTCTACGATGGTCCTGAAAATCACTTTCTCTATACAAAACGTACCGAGGTCTTCCAAAACACTTGAAGAATTTTCTGCACAATATCACTGCACAATGCAAAGGGCAACAGTACAAAGACTGAGGAGGTCAAGCATTCTTGCAAAAAAGTTGTATACATCACAAATCCATTCAAGTTAACAGAACTCCATGCAATTCGAGGCTTACGAGAAATACACTGTGGGTTTTTCAGTAATGCCTCTTGAAAAACAAAGCAAATTTAGTTTTCCATTTGTTCACCAACCATATAAATGAAGAACTGGGAGATGTAAATGAATCATTAGCTTAGAACAGCACGAGGCCAATCAAGCACAATAGTTCATTTCTCATGGCATGTGGACAATTAGTGTCTTTAATTTTTTGAAAAGTAGAAGAAAATGGTATGGAAGGGCTGCCCACTTAAAACTCATCAAACTGGTCTTAACCACGGCAATTCTTTTTTTTCTTTTGTTTTGTTTTTTTTCTTTTTTGTCTTTTTGAGACACGGTCTTGGTGTGCCGTTCAGGCTGGCCTTGAGCTCACTTTGCAGCCCAGCTGGTCTGGAACTTGCAGTGATCCTCCCGCCTCAGCCTCCCAAGTGCTGGAACTACAGGCGTGTGGCACCACACCTGGCTAATGGCTGTGAATTGGAAGTGACTTGCTTCTTCCTAAAAATGAGCTTAGCAGCACTTGTAAACAGCTTGATTGGCTCCATGAGGCACTGCTGAGCAGGGCCTAAAGTCTGCAGCCCTGGCGCATGCTCTGTGATCCAGTGTGGTCTCTGTTGCACAGATGTTGGCTTTTTTCAAGCTGCACAGCTCTAAATTGTGTTTTCAAACATTAATCATTAGGAAGAATTCGCTGTAGCTTTTAGTAGACATTTGTTGGGTTCAATCCGTTGCAAAGGAATATAGATTACTTAGCTACAGTTTGAAGAATAACTATGTCGCTGCCACAGAACCAACCGCCAGTTGGTCTAAGCAACGGGCCTGCAGGGTGCAGAGCTGCTGATGGGACTGGGGTTGGGTTCTAATTCATTTTGGTAACAGCCCCAACCTGTGCTTCCCAATATCTATCAGAAATCTAAGCCTTCCCTTCAAACATAGTGCTTCATCACAGCTATACACTCAGTTCACAAGTCTGTCCTTTTCTCACACCTGAACTTAGTAGAATTCATTCCCACATCGCTGACAAAAAGCAAGACCGGCCAGGTTCAGTGAGACACCTCTGCGGAGCCTGCAGGCCGAGAATGTGCATAACAGAGGTCAGCCTCTCGATGCGGAAACCCAGATGTCCAAGAGATGAGAACGTGCTTTCTTCTTCCATAACCAGTGTGACTTTCTTCCTCGACCTTACTGAAAGTCACTTTATTTTATTTATTATGTTTCATCCATACTATGAAAATCTAAGTAGTGCTTTAAAAGAATAAAGATCTGAGATGGGCTGACAATACCAGGCCATCCTATCTACCACATTATCTCCTGGCTCAGCCATGACAATGAAGATAGTCAAACTGCAGTTAATTTAAGATAAGAAAAATGGACCTAAGCCCTGGAGGACTTGGAGAGCTGCAGCTGTACTTAATGCTGACCATGGACAGGGCCATGCACAGGAGAGGGATGTTTACGCTCTACTCTGTGTTTTGTTGTTTTGTTTTGTTTTGTATGTTTGAGACAAGGTCTCACTGTGCAGTCCAGGCTAGCCTCAAATTCGAACCAATTCTCCTGCCTCAGCCTCCCGAGAGCTGGGATTACCGGTGTGTGCCAACACGACTGGTGTCTAATCTATTAATTGTGGAAAGAACATTTCTTTTCATTCAGTTGTATTTATAATATCCTACACAGCTAGGGAAAAATATTTCTTGCTGGTAAATGACAAACCTAATATCACATTTTCATTTTAAAAAGTCAGATACCTGGAAATACATCAATTTAAAAGTGAAAGTGACCTCCCTCACAATCTTACTCTGTTTTCAACATACTCAGGATTTACTGTGAACTATTCTAGATGGTTTCCTAGATCAAGGAAAAGCTTGGGAAAACAGTGAAACCCAGATTCATTTACAGCTTTCTGTGTAGCTCTGCCTAAACATGTGCGATGAACATCAGGTGGTCCAGCCCAGGGACTGCACGCTCCCTTGTGACTGCAAAGCCCCGACAGACCCTGGGCGCTCACCCGCACACTAAGATGCAGAGTACCAAGCAGCCCTGGCCAGCTGCACAGTCACTGTCCTTAGCCAACTGCAGCCTTTGTTGGGGAGGTGTGATGTAATTCTGTCCAGCGAAGCTGAGGGACAAAAAAGGAATTTTTTCTTTCTTCTCAAAAAAATAGCTGCACGGACCGGAATCACCCTTCCCCTGGACCTCACTGCCAGCACCTGTGATGCCTGCAGTCCTCCAGGGCTCTGAAGGGAATCCAGAATGAGGACAAACACACGGACAGGAGCTGGGCCCATGACATCATGCTAGAACTGCTGCCTTCCGGGATGAGCGACACTGCCCTTCACTGTTTACCCACGGTGAGGTGCTTTCAGTACCTGCCACTTAAAGCATCAGTGGAAATGCTTTACAGACTTCGGTAAACGTGAAACAGGATCTCTTCATTCATGAGATGAGAACTTCAACCACCAGATCTGGAGGGGGATGTCTTAATTTTGATCATTTATGCTACATGTCATCCGCACACAACTTCATCCTTCGGTTATTTGCAACAAAGAATAATCCTCTAAGAAGCGTATCAATCAATGTTTCATTTTATTGGTGGCAGAAATAAAACTGACAAAATTTAGATAAGCAAAACACAAGCCCACCATCAGAACTGTTTATCTTTAAATTCTTTTGTGCAAATGCAGATCTTTATTGGATTATAAGATTCCTTGAGACCCGCTGCCTGTAGCAAGTTATAATTGTTTATTTTCATAGTGTGGTAATTTTGTTCCTGTCAAATTACTACAGTCTACTCAGCATATTGCTTAAGGAGTCTGTCCAGGGTTCTATATTCCAATTTTGAAAGAATAATATAAAAATATTTATTATGAATCGATCATGTTTATCATATATGATATTAACAAAATAATTTTAGCTACAATCTGGTAAGCTGGCTTCAAATGTTCTTTCGACATTTCTATTTGATTAACAGCTTTTATGCATAGGAAATCAGAAAATGGTTTGAATAAATTTAATGGGATAGAAGCATATAAGTGAACCACATGAAATTGCTAGTTTGCAGGCAACATGATCAAATACTGACAATTTCACTTGGTTGAAACTGAAATTAACATTTAAAACCTTTTCAGAAAGCATGAAAAACAGTGTTTTTTAATTTCAATCCTTTTTCATAATGACCAAATAAGTGCCGGCTGCCTGCGTTCCTTGCCTCAAGAAACTGAACCAAGTCTGTACCTGGTAAGGAAACTGTAATGTAATAAATGGGCAGGAGTTCAATTAGGATTCTGTTATGATCTGATAGCTCAGATCAATATTTTCTACATTAATTCCAATAATAACACTCCACTTGTAGTACTGTCATATAAAAGGAACACAGAACCTCGCTTTGCAAGTGTAATGTTCTTTCCTAATGAAAGCATTTGTATATATAACATAGCACAATGTTAAAATATTTATGCATATTTTTAACAGTTTATAAAGAGCATAATAAAATCATTGCCATAAATTTAGAAATACCATATTTAAAGTTGGTTTTATTTTTTAAATACTATTTACATGTAAAAGAATGAAATTAAGACAGCTATTTTGCAGCTCTAAGTGAAGATTATGATTTAATATCAAACTCATACTGCAAGTTAAGTATGGACAGAAGCTAGACAAAATGAAGAAGGGTGCAGGTGGTGTGAAGTCAGTGGTTATACTGGGGGTAATGGAGAAAGCATTAACTACCGCCAGGTTTTCCAGTATCCTAGAGCCTATTCTATACTTAGTATTTTTTTCTAGTGTATATAATTTTAACCTAACATTTCCTAATATGCATTGTTTTAAACTTTCGCCTACTGATGACCATTACTCAGATCAAACTAAAAGGCTTAGAACCTTTCCTACCATCACAGTGATATTAAGAGCTCAAATTCTTGAGACAGGAGGACTGGATACAGAGGGACACACTGAATGGAGAGTGGATGTGGTAGGATGGACGTGCACTCCAGGAGAACGTGTACAGTGGCAGGCCGGTGACACTGGAGGGCTGAGCTTTGAGAAAGGACCTCAGCTGAATGGAGCAGATCTGAAGCCATTTCCATAGGAGGGGAAGTGAGGAGGTAAAGTAAAAGTGGGTCAGATGGGTAGAGTCATAGGACAGAAAGCTCCTGAGGGGAAGAGGTGGGGGCTTTCAAAACGAAGGATATGGAAGTCAGTTAAGATGAATTCTTGAAAGCGCTCACTGTATTAGACTACTAAGGCTAAATTATAGAGGACTTTGCTAAATTCTACCTCTCAGCTAGTAGTGACTCACCAAACATGAAGTAGAAGCTTCGAGATCCTTAAGTACCTATTTCTATGTTAGTAATTATTTCTAAATTTGAGAGAGACAGAGACAGAGACTGATGGGAGAAGAGGAGAGAATTACCACGTCTGAAGAACAGCTAGAAATGCATAATCCATGGAGGGAGGTACCCTTGTGGACTGGAAGCACAGGCAGCTTGCTTAGATACGCAATCAAAAGCACTCAGTAACTGCACGTAGCGGCCGACGGGACGCACAGCCGGGAAGATTCAAGCGATGGCCTCGGGCTTCGCAGGCTCAGGTCACCACCAGATAGTGGTGCTGTCCACTTAAACTGAGGACCGGGAGAGGCCCAGATTTGGGTTACACTGTAACAAATTCCATTCTGAACAGTCTGGGTTTGAGCAGTCAATGTTTATCCACCTGGAGAAACGGAGCCTCAGTAAGATGCCAGGTCTAGAGACAAAGGTCAGTCCACCAGATTCGTGTCCAAGTGGCCCCCAGCAAGAGAAACACTGTAATTTTAAATGTTTAAATACACTGCAGAAATACATAGCACTATATAAACGGAAATTATGCAAATGCTATCAATTACCGATGGGTGATAATTCTGAAAAACTACGAATAAAGCGTCACGTAAGTCAGACATTCACTTCACGTTTGTGAAAGAGCCCAGGTGAGTCTGGGGGTGTGCAAGGAGCTGTGGTCCTCTCTGTGCACACCCGTGGCCCTGGTGGGCGGGTTGCTCCACACTCAAGGTGAACGGTGCCAACCACCTTGCCAGCTCACTGCAGTCACAGACTGCTTCTCTCCGGAGCGCGGGGAGCGTTTCGCCCTCTGTCAAAACCCGCCTGCTCTTGCCAGTGCATTCGGGTTGGAAGGCGGGGCGGTTACGTGAGAACAATTCCATGTGTTCCACCAGCAGGACGCTCCCGGGCTGCCCTGCTCCTTAATGAGGGCACTGAACCTCCACGTCGAATGCCCAGCTTTCCCAGGTGCAGGTAATCAAACGAGGGTGGGCACGCTGCCAAGGGGTACGGAAGCAAAGGAGCGCTTCCCAGGACGCTGACCGAAAGCAGCGGAAAGAACCAAGAGTCAGCGGTGATGGAATTCAGAGCGCTGATGAGCCAGGGCTCTGGGCCCCGGTGGGCTGGACCGATTTCAGCACTACGCGCCCCCGAGCAGACGCGCGCAAACCTCCCAGGTTTTCCAGGCGGCGTGGGTCTCAGCAGCCTGCCTTTTGGCTCCATGCTGCCGTATTAATGCAATGCAACGGGACCACTTGCATAATTTTTATTCTGAAAAATATGCTGCACAGCAGGCAGGGGCCATTGCCTCCCACTTGTTTCCCCTTCTTAAGGCTTCGATGTTTCTGTTCCCACTTAATCAGCTTCACACAGCTCAGTACCCCCGCTGGTGCCCCAGAAGTCAACTCCACTGGCCATGGGCCACGGGGTGTGCTCGGGAACCAAGCCCAAGATACACGGCTGCGTGCTTCTCCGTACCTGTGAGTGGCTCATACCTCCGTGGGGGGGGGGCAGCCTTCCTGGCAAGGTCTGGGAAACACAGCTCTCACAATGTAACAGGCAGTCGGCAGGGTCACCCCAAGCAGTCCCAGCCTAACCTTCTGCCACTATCACAGCCCCAGGGTGAGGACAAAAGGGCCTCCGAAGGACAGGATCCCCGAGAACGGAAGCGAGGCAGCCCCAGTCTGGACTCACTCCTGGCTGCCCGCCCCCGGCCTTCCACACTGCTCTCATGACACCAGCATCCACGTCCCCCCAGTAGGAGTGGTGCGGTCAAGAGCCGTTCCCGCAGTTCTGGGTTTGTAAGACGATTTCTACTCTGAAGTCATGTATTTCACGTCGTCCTGCGGTGAGACCGACCTCTACGGACAGAGGAGTCACAGAAACAGCGCAGCGCTCCATCACCTCCAGTGACTCCCTGACCTCAAAACCCAGCGGCGCTGCTGCTGCTGGCGGCCACGGAGCCTGCTCAGGCTGTGCTTTGTGAGCTGCGCGGATCTTTCAGAGTTCACTATCCCTTCATGCACGCTCCTTTTCTGTCTCGGGTTCCAACCCAAGCCCACAGGCTTCACTTAGTTGCCACGTCTTCTCAGCCTCTTCCACTTCTGGGCCTGTGTTGATTCCTTCCTTCCATCTCAAGGCCTTGCTGGAGAGTACCTCATCGCTGTACACTGTTCCCCGATTCGGGTTTGTCTAGTGGCTCTGTGACTAGACACAGAGCCAGGTATGTAAGGGCTAGGTACCATGTAAAGGGCACCACAGATGTGTTTCCCACCCCTGCAGCTGAATGGGGAGATCATGGCCAGGGCAGTGTCCAGCGGGAAAGTTACTGGTTTTCCTTGTAATTAATGTGTCTAGGGACAGGATATTTCATGCCTCCACAAATGTCCTGTTTTCTCTTTAAACCTTCCCCCACTAATTTTAGTATCAATCCTTGCGTCTTGCCTACTACAACAATCAGTCTCATGTTGTAATGGTGATTTTTCTAGTTCTCTTAATTCTGCATTTGAATTGGAACTACCGTGTAAAGAAGAGTTATACTTTTACCATTTGTGTATTTATTCATGCAGCTTTTTGGACCCACAGATATTTACATCAATTGTTGGGGTATATGCCAATAATATCTTCACTTGTTTCACTGCCTAAATTGTTCCAGTTCTAGCCCTCGAGAGCGTCTCAGTTGGTTCCGGTAACCTCCTGATGTTCCCCCTGACTTTTCTGCGTCTTCTTTCCTCCCTTGCTTCTTCTTTTCTGAGCACAACAATGCATCTTGTACTTTTCTCTGCTTAAATGCAGTCACTCCAATCATTCTACAAAGAATCCTGATTCTTTTTAAGGAGAATGGCAGGTGCTAGTTATGCTCATGGACTCAAGTGTCACTTCTTCTATGTTGCCTTGGTGGATGAAGGCAGGAGATGTGTGTACATCAACACATCTACAATCTAATAAATATATAACTAAACAGAAACAGCTTCCTGGTGCCCTGTCCCCCATCCCCAGTCAGCACCCTAAGCTCTGTGCCCTACATCCTCCCTGTGCCCTCTGATCTTGTAACATCCGGGACCTCCCTGTTTTTATCTGAGTCTGTGTGAATCTTTGGCTGCTCCCAAAAATTGCCCTAGGCACAGAAAACCAACATCAGTGGGGTCAAATTATCCAAGTAACTGAAAATGACACCTTGTGAAAGGTGAAGAATCAGGGAGCTGTCTCACTGATAGCTTCTCTTCCAACAGTCATTTGACTGCCCTGGCTGCCATGCTGTTCTCAAGAAATCTGTAGCCCAAGGGCCAGACCAGGTGGACAGTGCTAAACAAATACTAATAATTGCTAGTGCCATCAGTGCAACCATCAGCTATGGACACACATCCACATCCCTCCTGACACAGATGCTGAGGGTGAAAACGACTTGTAGTCACAGTGCACCAGACTACACAAGGACCTCCGAAATCTGAGGTCACACCTACACCCAAGCAGGCCTTTGTTGTGGAGGTCTCTGGTCCTTACAGGTCTCAGGCCTTCTATCAAAAACTTTTACTTCTCTGTGGTAATTATTTCTACCAAGTTAAGTGTGTCACCACTGAAAAGGGACTCAGCAGCCTTCCAGCTCTGTGGACTCTAGGAAGGCTGCATCACGTCAATTCTGTCCTAGCGCTCGGTTCATTATGTCCCTCTGTTTCACACCCTGAACTGTATTCTGGTCAACCCAGTTTCCTTCCCTCTATCTTTCTCTCATTGTGGCTTCAATGAGCTCTCTGTGCTCGCCTTAAAGTTTCCAATTCTCTAGCCCATTTCCAATAAGCAACTAATGGTACGTTTTATTTCACCTATATTCAATTTTCCAAATGTAGATTAACCATGTACTAAATACTGTAGCACAATTATAACTTTCTTGGTTATTACTGGGATAAAACTAATATAGAATTTTTTAAAATTCACCCTGAACATACTATAAAGTCTAGTTGATAAAATCTTACATCAAATACAGTTCAAAGACCCTTCTCATTAGTCTTCATAGAATCAATATATTTTGGAATAAAAGAATAATCTTAATGGAAAGTTTATGAATCTATACGAAAGATGAGTTTGAAGTAATTTAGATTAGAAGGAGATTTAGGATCCTCGTGATGCATTTCAGGAAGATAAATATCAGAAGGCACTGCAACCACCTTCATTTTTACACCGTTATTTTAAACCCTTATTTATATAAAATATGGCTTTCAACAGGCTCTCACAGAAACTAATTTCTTCCCCCTGAATACAGGGATTTATGATAGTTGGTTCTCCTGAAGCTGAGAATGCGGGGACAGAAGTAGGCCAGACCACCTGCCTCAGGGCGAATAGCACAGGAGGGCTTTCAGGGCTGTGTCAGACCTTAAATGCAGCAGGTCCTGGAGCCAGCCTCTCTCTGCCCTTCCGTATGCCTCGGATTTTCACCATATCAAAATTAGTGGCTTTAGAGCTCCTTTATAGGAGTATAAAAGTCCCAGCATGATAAACGATATCATTTTATTCCATTGTCAACTTTAGAAAATGAGTTACTGAGAGAAAACACTGAAATAATGAAATAGCATAAAGCACTGGATACCGGTGGCTTTTATGAAGTGAACTTGAATGGTGCTGCTCCATCTCCTCTGGCCGGTACAGACAATCAGGTCAGCGTTCGTGTATGAAATACAACGGGGAGTCGCTGCCATTGTGCCGGAGCTCGCTGTGTCGGGAACGTCTGCAGTTGGCTGCTCCCCGCATCGGCAGGCTTAAACTGGGAGAAGGCCGCCCGTCTCAAAGGCACAAAATGCTCAGAGTCCACTGGGGCATGATTTACCCCCAGAAAACCCGCGGGGTGCTGCGGGCGAGGCTGGAACACTTGTGCACACCTTTGTCGCCTCTCCACACACGACAGGCCACACACCGACTAACTGTGTTTCATTTTAGGGTAAAGGGCATGCTATGTCTTTACATCTGTAGGCCCTAAAGAATGTGGCATTCAGTACTGCGTATGCCCGGTAAACAATAAGCCCTAAACACCGTGGAAATTTCCTCCTCAAGGCACTAGGAAAAAATTTACATACAAAACTATTCTGAATTAGATTTGCCTAATGTTTGGACTTAATGTCCATCACAAGTCAAACAAGAACTAGTTTTTCTTTAAGCAAAAAATGGAATTAGATAAAACAGTATGGTTTTGAAAATCAAACTGAAGTATTAAGGACCCATTTTAATTAAATACAAAATGATGTCACTGTAACTCACTAATGCTTAATATTTTCCACTTCTAGCCCTTTTCTAAAATAGCAAACCTAGAGGAAACATTAAGTTATACATAGCACAATGTTCCTTTCATGAAAAAGCTATAGAGCTACTCTTTCCTTTCTAGAGGGTAGAATAGTTTGTGGTTAAGCAAAAGTCCAAAACTTCCTATGTGGGTATGAGACTTGGGAGAGAAGCAATTTAATCATTTTAATCTGACATGCCAAAACAGTTCATTTATACAGTGAATTCAAATTCAATAACTCGCTTTTGTTTCCGAATTGACTTACAGCCATTAAACAGTTTCACAGCTGGTCTTTCATGACAATAAAATTTATTTTAGTTAATATAAATATGAGTAGTCCTATACAAGTTGAAGAAAGTGGAAATAAGTATATATTTTGCTCATCGTATGTATGCAAATACTCACATTAAGAAAACCAGACAATGGTATTCAAAATTCAACAGAATGCTGGGTGTGGTGGTACACACCTATAATTCCAGCACTCTGGAAGGTTAAGGCAGGAGGACAGCAAGGCCCAGCCTAACCTGAGCAGTGTAGACAGACCTTGTCTGGAAACAAAAAGGGGCAGGAGACGTAGCTCAGTGTTGTTACAGGCAGCTTAGTTAGAAATATTATAGGCAGTCAGATAGGGCCAAGCCCTCGAGAAAGTGGACACAGAGGACCAGATGTCTTGTGACCTTGAAGGAGACAGACACTTCCTGCTGTAAACCAGATCTCAAGACAAAAGGCAAAACAAATACAACCACACCCTAAGTAGAAACATCAGGGATTGACATTCTAAATAGGTGTGGATCACCTTGACCATCCCAATCCCCTATAGGAAGAGTCACTGATCCTTGAGAATGCTCACTTGCTGCGTGACTGGCTTCCCTATTCATCCCTGATTTTGTCAGTTTTACCTGAACAATTAATCTTATTGGTTGACCATAGTTCTGTCCCACCTCATGCCCCTTTGCCTGACGAGTTTCCAGGTTTTCCTCATCTTGGACCCACCTCACCTCGTGGCTTTACACTATAAAAATCCCTAGAAAAACCAGAGTCCTTGGCAACCCACTCAGGACCCCTTCTGTCTCTCTCTGACAGAAGCTTTCTCTCTCTCAATAAATATATCTTGCTTGTAACCTCCATTGTTCCTAAAATTTATTCTTTGATTTTAGAGAACACGAACTCGCCGAACATCTAGTAGGTTGGGAGTTTCATTCCCCTATATCAGTGTGAAGGCCCTGGGCCCAATCCCCAATACTCCCTCCCCATCAAATTCTGAGAACTGTTGAATGAAATAAATAGAACAGACAAAAGAACACTATCCATACACACCACCGATATACACTGGGGCTAGGGGTTAGGGGTGAGGAGTTAGGGGGTTAGGGCTAGACATTAGGGGTTGGGGTTAGGGTTAGGGACAGGGGTTAGGGGTTAGAGATAGGGATGGGGTTAGCGGTTAGGGGTTAGCAGTTAGGGGTTAGAGTTAGGGGTTGGTGTTAGAGTGTTAGGGATTAGAGTTTAGGGTTAGGGTAAAGGTTAGGGATTAGGAGTTAGGGTTAGGATTAGGGGTTAGAGTTAGGGACAGGGGTTGGGGTTAGAGTTAGGGATGGGGTTAGGGTTAGTGGTTAGAGTTAGGGTTAGAGTTAATTCTGGTTTTTCATGGTGTGCATTTGTAGTGTTCCTCTTAGGGTTTACAGCCAGCACTGCAAGAGGTCTTGCTGTGCTGGTGGCTGTGCTAGTGATTTTGTGTTTCTAAATAATAATTACTTTTGCCAGGAGTGGTGGTGTACACCTGTAATTGCAGCACTAGGGAGGCTGAGACAGGAGGATCATTGTGAGTTCGAGACTAACCTGGGCTACAAAGTGAGCTCAAGGCCAGCCTGAACGGCATAGTAAGACCCTGTCTCAAAAAGACAAGGGCTGGGAATTTAGCTCAGTGGCCTAAGTGCCTGCCTGGCAAGAGTGAGGTCATGAGTTCAATCCCCAGTGCCACACACAAAAAAAAAAATAATAATAATAATAATAATTACTTTAATCGTTTTAAAAATCCCTGCTTTAAAATTTAAGAGGCATAACCACTAGAAAATAAAGAATGTCCAGCTTATTTTAAAGCGACCATTTTTCTATACAAGAAGCACACTGAAAGTCATGGACTTACGAGACCCATCACTGTGCGGTACCTGGGTGCATTACGGGTTCACCAGCAGGCTCCCGAAGCCCGCACGGCTCACGATCTCTTCTTCCTCCTGGGTCCATCCACCAAATGACGCACGGCTGTTTTCCATTCCAACCCCAAGGGCACCCTGTTCTGAGCCTTTGTTCAGAAAAATTCTTCAAAATGAAGAATTCTTCATCTCTGCCTATGAAATCAGAATCCTGCTGTAGAGTGTACCTTAAATAATGGGTGAATTACGCTCAAATGCACAATCTGGGAATCATCATCATCAGAAAATATCATTAAAAGCACAGCACTATTAAGGTAAAACAAAGGCAATTAATTTTTACCAAACATGGTCTTCACCTGGAGAATAAACATAAATACGAATTGCTCTAGTGTGATGCTGCACAGAGCATATTAAGAGAGAAACTCCAGATGCACTGCCAGGAAGGAATGGACTGCACTAGAGGGTGTGCAGATGGCTGAACAGCGGCCTCTCCAGAGAAGTCTGCATCCTAATCCCCGGAAGTTGTGATGCCAAAAGAGATCTTAGAGAAGCGATGGAATTAAAGGTGAGTAGATGGAGAATTACCCTGATTATCTGCATGGTGTGGTCACAGTGGTACACAGAAAAGGGAGCAGGCAGATCAGAGTAAGGTAAGGAGGCAGGATGAATGGAGGTCACAAAGGGGAGCGGGAGCCCTGGGCCTGTGGAGGCTACACAGGGCACGGGAACATCATGTCCCCACAGCCTGGAAAAGAGGCACAGCCCTTCCGCTACTGAGGCTTCTGAGCCCCAGAACTGCCCTGTACTAAGGCTGTTTATTAAAAGACACTATGTTTGTAACTCATTATCACAGCACTAAGAAACTAATACAAGAGTCAACACAGTTCAGTGAAAACCACTTTGGCAGCAGTCACTGAAGTCCTCATGCAGAAGTCTACGTGCAGAAACTCCTGCCATTCACTTGCTGTGCGAACCTGGGCCAACCTCTAGCCTTGCCATCCTTCCGATGCGCAGTGGGGACAAGAAGCCACCTTGGACGGGCACTTGATGCACGGGCTCTCAGTGCGCCTGAGCCTCCCGCTGCAGTTCTTTGATTCACACCTGATCTCTCACAGGCAACTCCTATTTCACCGTCCCTGAAAATCTGTAACCGAGCCCGAGAGACAGCCATTGACGTCGGTTAATCTCCTGGAGCTGCGGAGTGATCATCCTCTTCTTCTCACGTGTATATTAAGAAAGAAATTGAGAAACTGAGAAAGCACAACATAGGTATGCAGAGGAAGATGAAGACCCACAGAGAGCCCCCTTCGTGAGTTCTGCACGTGCCCCTTGTCCTGAGTCTTCTCCCGTCTCGAGCACTCTTCGCCCTCGAGAGCCCTGACTTTGGGACTGTCCCTGCATCTCAGAGCAGTTTCTCCTTTTGGTTTACCTTCAGCGTGGACGTGAAGTCTACCGTAAAGAAGAAACGCAGAGATAAACGAGAATGTAAGAGTTAACGCTGCCGTGGTCCTGGACACACAGTGCAGTGTAACGAGTGCAGGCACAGGAGTGCTAACTTGCGATCCATCACTGCTACTAGCTCAGCTCCCTTCTCCCACACGCTCCTCTTCCCCGCCTCGCTGTGCACTCGCTAGTGAAGGCTTCCTTGCCGTGAGATGGGGGTGGGGATTTTGTCTCTAATTCTGTTTCAACACAGGAGCAGCATCATTTTTCCTTTCGCTCCTGACTAACCACATGGAAACAATAAAATACCTCTATCACTGGTGTGATCAAGTAGAAATGTGACAAGAGTAAGTCACATTTGCTGTGGTTTCAAAATGGTCACAAATGACAAACCACAATTCATCAACATACAAATGACCAATGCCTTCAAAAAAAAAAAACCCTTAATATTATATCTAAAACCCCTTTTCACATCGTGTTTATCGTACTTCCACCCCCTTCCCAAGAAAGACGTGTGCTCATCTGACCCTGAGTCCTTCGAGGGCTGACACCTGGAAGGTCACTTACCTCTCTGACTTTGTCTGCAAGGACCCTGTGGAACTACTGTTTGCCCATGCCAGTGATACTTTCTTGCACACAGTATTATTCTCTTCACGCTGTAATTCCCTTAATGATGAAAAGTACCTTTCCTTACCAGAGTATCATATGTGAAGGTTCAATAAATGCTTATTAAACTGAGATCAAAAACTGGCCTATCAGATACCCATATGTTTTACTCGATTTGTGCATAGGCCCTTGCCCAAGAAAAAGCAGCTATACTGTGAAATTTTCTTCTGGAAGCCCACACCCTAACATCATGTTTCTCTATGATATACTATCAACCCACTGGTCAAAAAACCCCTAGTGTGAGGAAAAATGAGGCATTTAGAAATGCAGAATGAACGTGTGCATTATACAACCTAAGGAAACCCTGCAACATAGGCACCAAAATGAGTGTCAGGCGGTTTCCAGTTCTTCCGGGTTGTGTTACAAAGCTGAAACAGAAGAGTGACGAGTGGGAGTAAAAGGCCTGAAATCTTGGGGCAGATCTGCTTGCTTTATATTGTGAATAGGAATATTTGAAAATCACTCCCAAGTAGAGGGATAAAAGGAGGAAATTTTTTATTCTTATGGCTTAAGTTTTAATTCTACCTAAACAAATCATAACTGTAAAGAAAAGTGGCACCTCTTTTTAGAACAAAACTCAATGTACCAAAAGCATTTTACTAAGAGAATGAGAAAGTGCACTTTCCCTAACATTAGTTGTTCCACAAACTGACTATAACACTCGCAGTGAGATTAGTACAGTTTTTTATAAAGCATACAGTAGGAAATCAAAAATTTAGCAACTTTCTCACAAAAGAAAACAGTTCCAAATCATCAACTCCTCATTTTTTGTCTGTTGTATAGCTATGCATGCATCTAAAATACCGTTTAAAAACCTGGCCACTTTATCTTTGGAATTGTGGAGACATAACAGTACTTTTAACCAGTATTTATACAAACATTTGCATACTTTTCTTTGGACTTTGCTGCTCCTCTTGCAAGTGTTGAAAAAGCTGTGAAAAAGAAAATGAGGTGCTAAGGAATGAAACAGGAAGCTAAATTTGTGCAAAGAATATCCTGCCAGATCATTTCCCGTCAGTCATTTCTCTGGGTCTAGAGAGCAAACAGATTAATACCCTTAATTGTGTGGTTCTGCCGATGACTACAGTCACATCTGTGGAAAACTACACCTTCTAACAATCGATAGGAGCTCCATATTTAAGTTAGACTTAAGTGCATTTGCAAAGCTAATAGAATGAAGGAATTGTCACACTCAGCACCCTAAACTGAATCAATCTAGTATAATAATAATAATCAACAAGTTCATCTCTTCAGATATTTCATTCTATTTAAGTCCTTTGTTTGAATCAAGGTGTGTATAATTTGTGAAAAAGGACTTAGACATTAGACTCTTTAAACCAAATTTTAGTAGAAGTAATTTTTGGATTTGATTTTAAAACTAAGCAGTTTTCTCTTACTTATCAGAAGTGCACAGAAGACTTTTTGAAACCTTAACTATGTAAAGAGAAAAAAGCTTTGAAATTAAGAACAACAGAAACAAGAAAACTGTTACCATCCCAAATATTCTAGTATTTGGAAACTCAAATTTACCAGTACCCTTTAGTGACAGCGATTACTGCAAGGTTCACTGGCATGTAGCTTCCTGCAAATACCTGCAGTTGATGAAAAACTGAAATTGCTGCCTAAGATGCATTTCGTGCTAACAATTTCTGAAAATCTTAGTTTACAGAAGGTGTGTACTATCTGCATGGCAATGAACTGATGTGTTAGCCTTAAGATTTTAACAAGTCATCATGGGTAAGACAAAAACAAAACAAAACATATATGATTGTTTAAACAAAAACATTTTTCTATTTACATATTTTGATGCTTGATTATGGAAAAGTATTTGCTTTGCTCTAGTGAAGCAATGGAGAAGTGCGCGACATTAAAACTAGCAGTAACCTAATTCCAGGTTCTTTGTGTGCTACGCGGCCATCTGAGTTCTACTGCGGACGCCGCAGGTCCTCTCATTCCTTGCACGTTGTAACCAAGTGGCTGGCACTCCGTCCGACCATGAGCACCTTCTCTTCTTAGTGAAGACTCAGCTTCCAAACAGGCCCTCAGGAAGCTGCTCCAGCCACTCTCACAATGCTGCCCATTCCTGTTGAGCTCAGCAATGCTATTAGTTGAGACTCCCAGTGTGAAATGACCTAAAGCTATGTGTAAGGAACTTTTAAAAAGTACAAATTCAAGCAGTAGCAAATTGGGGCCACAAGAAAACAAATAACACGTTGAACTCTCTTTTTTTTTAATTTAATTCACTTTTGTTTTTCTGAATATATGAAAATCAAAATTGCTAGAGGACCAAGGTGTCAGCCTAAGTCTCAATAAACGCACTGGAAGTATTGTAGACATCCTCTCTGATCGCTGTGCTCACTCTGCCCTGTAGCTTTGTCCTGTGGTACTCAATGTGCAACCTTGAGGCAAGGGGTGGCCTGTGATCAGTGCTTCACACACACTTTACCCACCTGGAAGACTCAGTATTCTGAATACGCTGGTATTTTAACATGCTACAAAATGAGAACTGGCCTGTGGATTTATTATCCATTCATCGTTGTATTTATTCACTCACAAAGAGCTATGAAATAAAAATATGAGTGCTCTCAGTGTGGTCAAGCTGGATGAGCAGTGGGAGCATCAGACTGAACTGAAAGCTGAAAAATATCTAAGGAAAAACAGGGGAGGATGGCAAAGGGATGGAGCACGTGGAGCCCCTCATCCCAGCAGAGGGCTGGGGTGGGGGCTGCAGCCAGGGTGGGGAACGGCACAGGCACCTCATCTTAGGGACACACCCACGGTTCTCACCCTCGGAGTAGTGCAAAGCTGGGGAGGGGCTTTAGTAACAAGTGAGTAAGTCAGACGGAAATTTTCAAAACACTGCTTCAGCTCCACTCAAGAGACCATGAAGGAAGAAAGCAAGATTCATGAACGATGAAGAAATGACTGCATTTGTCCAGGATATAAATTGTTTCTTTCCCAAAACACATGTACTACTATATTATGTTTAAAAGCCTTAAAAGGAATTTATGAAAAGAAGGAAAAATATCTATAATCCCATTACTTTAAAAATATTTTTTGTATAAGCCTTTAAAACTTTGTCCAAAGAACACACATTTTACATCACTGAAATGACAGGTACATGCATAATTTTGTTTTGCTTTTTTATTAATTTTACTTTATCATAGCCACCTCCTTCCTGTTCCTACTTTACACTACATTCCATGAAGATGGTATGCTACAATTGGTTATCACTCAGTTTCAATTATGAGTCCAGAAGCACTATGACTTGAAGTCTACCAACATTCATGGTTGTCTCATAGATATTCATGAATTATTTCAACTTAGATGATGCCATATTTTGAGGATACATGCAAAGTTTTAACATTTTTGGAGCATCTATACTATTTACTAAATTTTAAAATGGCATGTAAATTGAAGGCAGATGTCTTGTGCTCTGGGTGAATGATTTGGGGATGACAATGTGCAATGTATGTACCATTGTTACCCCCTGATTGTCGTGATTTGAAATTTTGTTATAGTTTTTTCTTCTTCTTCTTTTTTATCTTTCTATTTATCTTTGAATAAAATGGATTTGGAAAAAAAAAAGAAAAAAGAAAAAAAAAAGTCATGGAACCTAAAATGATTATAGACTCGTAAGTCATTGAAATCTACCAGTTGGTAAAATCCCATCTCACTGTTTGACATCTGTGTGAGAAAAGTAGACTTTGTATCTCAGTTACTTTTTCATCCCTGAGATGCAATACGGACCCCACAACTTAAAGGGGGAAAGGTTTATGTTGCCTCACAGTTTATAGAGATTTGGCATGGCAGAAAGGCAGCGCAGAGGAGAAGCAGCTCATGGCATGGCAATGGGAAGCCGAGAGATCAAGGGAGGAGGAGGGAAGGACACCCTTCCAGGCCACGCACCTACAACCACCTCCTCAAACCAGGCTCCACCTCCCCATGTCGCCTCCAGCTATAAACCCAGCAATGCACTAATCCACTGGTGAGTGTCGTGCCCCATGAGCCAATCACCTCCCAGAAGCCCCACCCAGAGTGCATGGGGC
>RJWT010019161.1:0-18530 GCA_004365215.1 Cuniculus paca
CGCTCTTTACTTGAGCACTTCTTGTCCGTGTAGCCTGCTCATAGTGCATTGGCAACGCAGCTGTCAGTGACTTTATCCCATGAATTCTTCACAAGCCATGGCCTCTTGCAGGCCAGGCTTCACAAAATTTCCATTAAATCAAGTGTTAATTGAAGACTTATGAGATAGGAGTGTCTGGAAAAATGATGACACATTAAGAATGATGGTCCACATAATAGTGATGAAAAATGGGAGGCACCAAAATTTAGAAAATATTTCTTCATTTTACATGAGTGCATTAAGCACTTTGCTACAACATACAATGTATTGAGTTACGAAGATTCATATTAGACCCAAGCATGTCCATTTGTGCTCAAAGGCATGATGCATGTGGTATTTGTGCTGTGTGTCTGTACTTCAGTTGATCACTTGGCAGTAAGTCTCAAGTTCATCTGTTCGCATGGGTATTTACCTCTCATCCAAAGGTGCTTGCTTGGTTATTTACAAATACTTCATTATAATTTATGTTATCATTTAAGTAAGAATGTCAACAATAATATTTATTTATATTTAATTATATATTTATATTATTATTTTGCAATTCAGTACGTCCATTGCATGTTGCAGTGGACATACTAAATGCATCCATCTAGCTGACTGTCTTCACTGGGGCTTATTTCAGGAGTAGGGCTTATATTATGGGCATCCTGGAAAAATAATCATGCTAGGTCATGTTTTTTGGTTTGGTCTTATTTTCAGGAAAATATGGTGTCTGGGAGTTTCTCTGTAAATGTTAGTGGTTATTTTTTCTAAAATTTAGATTTTAATTACTGGATTATATGGATGTCATATTTTGATCAGTCCTTTGTTATTGGTCATTTGGGTTATTTAAGACCTTTCATTATTATTTAAAAAGATTGTGATTATGAAGTTTTAAAATGTTAAAAATTGTATATCGAATCTCCAAAATTTTGAGAGTCCTATTGTATAATACAGAGTAATACACTTTGAGCTTTGGGTCAGAAAGACTTGGCATTGAATCCTAGCTCAACTGGAAGACTTTAAATAAATGTCTTACAATTTCTGAGGCTTGTCTTCTAAATACATAAAAGGTAGATGGTTAATAAAACCCACCTTTCAGGGTGGGTGTGATAGCTAGATATAATAAAAATAAGAACCTGGGCTGTGGTGAGTATGCAACACATGACAGCTCTTATTATGCTAGATGCTACTTGAAGAATTTCCTTTTCTCTGTAACAAGCGAGTAGAACATACTTAACCCATTTGCCATTTTTCTTAAAATTTAAAAAGATTGGCACTATAGTTGAACTCTTTCAGATTTTTGATAAGGTATATAACCCTAAAACTTTAATATTTACCATAAAAATCTCTAAGGGTAAGCCAGCTACCGTGGTACATGCCTGATCTTAGCACTTAAGAGGCTGAGGCAGGAAAATTGCTTGAGCCCAGGAATGTGAGACCAGCCTTGGCTGCATAGCAAGACCTTATCTGAAAAAAATAAAAATAAATCTCTAGAAAATTAGTGAGGCTTGTTTCTGCAGTTTGAAAAATAGTACCATATCATTACATGTTCCAAAACTGTGCTCTGAGGCTTCGCAGCAGTCTTCTTCAGAATTCTCACAGCGTGGGGAGTTTCTTTTTGCTCTGTTGATCTCTCTTCATTTTGGCTAGGCAGGCAACTGCTTTGGTGAGAAACCAGTGCAGAACAATTTACAGAAGGTTCCATTTTGTTGAGTCCTGGATTTTAGAGCTCCAGATATGAAGCAGTGCCTCCCTCTCTAGAGGACAGTGAGGTCTGTTTTCTGGCAGGGCTTTCGTGGCCTCAGAGATGTGTGGCCAGCTAGAGGTTGTTGCCATGTGGAGGTCGCAGCACCGTGTGCTCACGCCTCTCTTTTGCGAGCTGTGTGCAGAGCACCTTTCTCCTGCCGAAACGTTCTTCTGTTATGCTCCAGTCCAGTGGTCTCACCCTGGTTGCTTGCTCTCGCTTGTGGACCCAGCTTGTGACTGAATTCACTCTCGGTGTGATCTTACTGCGCCCATCTGGGGCACCTTACTAAGCAACTACACACATTATCCACTTAGAAAACAGAGAACGCAGCAGGTTTTGCTAATGGCATCCTGTATTTTCTTAGTAGCTTTGACTAGTTGCACGCACAGCTGCCTGCAGCAAGTCTACGTCAGATCCCGTTATCCTCCCTCTCTGCTGCTTTCGGTGGAGGAGAGCTTCCAGCGCTCATTTCTTGTTTTTCTTTGTGCCTGTTGGAGGTGAGATCTGGCTTTTCATACTGGTTTGGTAACTGCTGTAATCTGGGGACCGGTATGTAAAAAGGCGTTTCTCATCTTTTCATGCTTATGATATTCTTGGAGAATCTGGTGCTGTATACTGTGTGGCCATACCCCTAAACGAGCAGTCAGGCTGTATTGAACATTGTGGTCCCTGGTAGCACCTCTGCAAAAGAGGACAAAGAGTAGCCCCCACCTCTGACACTTTGCTGTTGTTCTTTCTCCTCGCCACTGTGACTGTGTGAGCCAGGGGCTTCCTCCTTCTGGCATGGTGGCCTGGCTTTGCTCTTCAGCAGCATTGCATGTGAGGGGTCTCTGTAACCAGCTCATTTCATGTGTGTCACATCAAATGGACAGTTCCGTTAGGTTCTAAGCTTTCTTCTTGGTCTGTCAAGGTGGTGGTGGTTCAGAGACATATAAGACAAAGTCCTTGCCCTTCCTGGAGCCTACTTTGTAATCGTTTTAGTAAATGGATGGGTAAATGGATTTCTAGATGTTGAATTATTAAGTCAAAGGGCATGAATATTTTAAGCTCTTAATTATCTTCTACAAATTTTAATGTACTTTCCTAGTATCAGGGCATGGGAGTTATAAGTCTCATTAAAGTTACTGAAAATTTGTGTGTTCAGATATTTTATATATTGATGAATAAAAATAGTATTTTCTGATTTTAATTTGTGTATATTTTTATTATCATTGAAGTTGTTAAGTTTTGTTTAAGCTGCATATATCGTGTAAGAAACCCCAACATACAGCAAACTTATTTGACAGCTTGCTAATGTATAGAAGAGGACACACCCCCCAATTCATATGTTTGAATTTGTTTTTCGAAATAGATGAAGTTGGTGAGTAGAAACAAAATAAGTCTTTGCTATTCTTATCAGATAAATCTTTAGAACTTCAAATTTTCACATTCATCACTGGGTTTTAAATCTTCACATTCAGTTTGCTCTTCTTTAAAGAAGATGGGGTATAAGTATTTACCTTGTAGGATTGTTGAGAGTGTTAAAAAAGACTATATTTTAAATATTTAACATGGTGCTTAATAATAAGCCTTGAGTTTGGCATGGAGGTGCACACTTGTAATCCTAACACTCTGCAAGGCTGAGGCAGGAGGATCACAAGGTTGACCAAAGCCTAGAAACTTAGTAAAACCCTGTCTCAAAACAAAAGATTAAAAAATATAAGGGCTGGGTATGTAGCTTAATGTGAAGACCCCAATACATCAAAACAAACAATAAAAAACAGCCAGCCTCGAGACATGATAGCATCTATCATTAGTATTACTTTTATTCAATACAGAACTAGGTTTTTGAGTTATAATAAAGCCTATTTCTAAACCAACATTCTGTCAACCACATAGAAATATTGACTATGAGTCTGAAATACAATTTTTATCATTTAAAAAGAGTCACGATATACTGAAGGATCATTAGAAAGAGACAAAGCATCTGGGTGTGGTGGCACATGCCTGTAGTCCCAGCTAGCTGGGATGCTGAGGCAGGAGGATCAAAAGTTCAAGGCCAGCCTGAACAGCATGAGGCACCCTCATTTAAAAACAAAACAAAACGAAAGACAAAGCTGGGATTGTATATTGGTTAGGGTTTTCTATGGGAACAGAGTCAATAGGAAAAAAGTATATAAAATTATGCAAGGGGACTTATTAGTTAGGCTGACAGGATTAGAGACGGGAGAGTCCACACTGGCTCTCCGTGCTGGAGACCAGAGGACCCAGTAGATGCTCAGTCCAAGAAGTTGCAAGTCACAGAACAAGATGGATCAAGGATGCAGCACCGGTCCAAGACCAAATGAAGACCTCGAATCTGTCTGGAGAGCTGCTGGTGTGAGTCTGTGTTGAAAGGCGGAAGAAACTGGAATGATGTCCATCGACAATGGCAGTGGCAAAGACACACCCACTCAAGCAGAATGGAGCTTTTTAAGCCAGCCTGACTTCCTCTTTTTTCCTCTCCTTTCATTCCATCTGGGCTGCAAGCCTGATGGAGTGATGCTGCCCACACCAGGATGGGTCTTTACCCCTTGGTTTGCTGGCCTACATTCCAATCATCTCTGGAGACACCCCACAGACATGCCCAGTCATGTGCTTTACCAACCTGTTAGGCATTTATTAACCCAGTCTAGTTGACAGTCATGATTAATGGCCACAGGTGGCCAGCTGGACTCATTCACTAAAGGGTGACTTGCTCC
Organism: Cuniculus paca; assembly: GCA_004365215.1. Taxonomy (NCBI): domain Eukaryota; kingdom Metazoa; phylum Chordata; class Mammalia; order Rodentia; family Cuniculidae; genus Cuniculus; species Cuniculus paca. The sequence continues at coordinate 4,489 of RJWT010019161.1, forward strand.
ATTATGTCAGGCTTGCAAATGCTATTCAGATTTGTGCTTTGGCAAAATGACAAATTGCTTTGTATCTCACATAGTTTAAATTGAGCCCTTACATTTCCAAATGGCAAGGTTCTATTATATTGACTATTGTTTATCTCAGCCTGGCCGTTAAGTAGCAGCCTACCTTTCTGCAGGCTTCCCCAGCTGTGCCATTAATAGTAAATCCTCATCATAGTGATGAATTAGACTCTCCAGCCTGCATTAAGGGCAGGGATGCCTTTACGTATTTTAGGAAATCTAGAAGCTCTCATAGAATCTCATAGACTGGGTATACATATCTCGTCTGTGCAGAGGCCCTCCTCCTCTGCCCAGGGTAACCTTCAACCACCAGGTCATTTAGAGATTGATAGGTTATTTGCCTTTTTCTTTCTTGTGGTCCCTTCCCAACCCCTCTTGGACAGCTCTTTCCTATTCTCAGTAGAGGACCATTCCTTTTTCTATTCCTCCAGTTTTTATGTTTCTCCTATATTTTAGTAAGGGCATATTTTGTATATATATTGTGTGCCTGTGAAATTCAAACAAGAAACAGTACAGATACTTTTAGCAGTATCTATATGTTGAAAGTTTTGGCCTCTAAAATCCAAACTTACTTCTCTCTCACATTGATTGCAGGGGAAATCAGCTTTGTGGTCTCACCTGTTACATTATCAGGAAAACCGGCAGAGAAAACTTGCATCAGGAAGCCTCAGTACCTCGGGTAAGATGATCCTGCACCATTGCAGAGAAGTCTCTTGGTCCACTTTGCCATCCCTCACCGGAGTGATCATCTATAGCAGACTGTTTCAGGCCAGTGGAGTCTTTGCTCTGGCATGGTTTCTGTTTTAAACATAATAGTTCCCTAATCCACAGAGCATTCCAAAGGCACAGAGTTTGCTTTCATTATGATGTGCTTCTATACCCTTTCAGTCATCAGATTAGAAAAATAATAATCAAGAGTCCAGTCTTAGAATGAATTTGGGCTTTACTGTGATGGTCATGTTCTGGAAGAAGCTATTTTTAGAGAGTCTTTCTTTGACCTAAGCATTGACATTAGTGTAGCTACTCTTTGAGTCAAGCCATTCTCCTTTCTTGGAACTCAAGGGGCTGGTGTGAATGATCTTTTACAGTTCTTTTCTGTATCTAATAAAAATGTCCATTTGTAGGGACTTCAGAGGTCATCTAGTCCAACCCCTTTATTTAGAAACAAGGGTCTAGATGGGAATTGAATTTATTTAAGATCATGAAGTAAATTATTTGAAAAAGCCAGATTAGTAGCAAGGTTCTCCCCTTCTAGTTGTCTCCTCTTCTAGTGTCTGTTTAACAGTTTCCTTCTCTTTTTTCAGCACTGGGGGTTGAATTCAGGGCTTTTACACTATGGTATTATGGCTTTTACAGCCCTTTTTATTTTCATTTTGAGACAGGGTCTTGCTAAATTCCCCAGGCTTGACATCCTTCTGCCTCAGCCTCCCAGCGTGCTGGGGTTATAGGCATGCAAGAGCATGCCTGACTTTCAGTGTTCTTTATACCATCCTATTGTATCTCTTCCATGACACTTTCCCTCTGTCTTTTACTTTGTGGCTGTGTCTCCCTTTCATACTATCTTTTGTTGCTTCTTTGCTAGAGTTTTTTTACTTTGATATTCTTATCCTAATGGTAAAAAGTTAAATAGGATGAGTCAATAGGTATGAACTCTTTGCTCTTGAACTAGTTGATGTCAACACTGGATTTGGGTGAATAATTAGATGAAAACCAGGGCTAAGAGTTCCCTACAAAGCCTTATGAGGATTTAGCAAAGGTGGGAGGGTGTGAGGTGGGCTCCTTTCTAGATGTGAGAACAGAGTCTTCTCAAGAAGATTATAGAAGTTATTTCTAAGGGACGAGCTGTAGCCCAAAATCATCAGCTTGGTGGTGAACATAGTAATTGTAAACCATGGGCAAGCTGTAAGGACATGTGGGTGTTGCAGCGTCTCAGCCTCCTGAGGCCTGAGTGCCCTGGCACAAATCCTTCACACGTTCCCTTGGCTCTTCAGGAGCCAGTTTTGGAGCCAGACTAGGACATGAGCAGCAGAATCTCTGCTTCCATAGTTATGATGAGCTCATGGTAAATTGGGATCCAGGAGAGCTGTGTCTTAGTCCTGACTTTGTCAGTTGGTGATCTAGGCAAAGCTGCTAACTTCGCTGAACCTTAGTGAACCTGCTCCGTTAAGTGGGGAAATTGTGCTGTCTTCCTTGACAATTTTACAAATTGATAGAGAATTAAATGAGATAATACACATAAAACATAAAATATGATCTCTAATAAGAACCTAATAAACATTTATGAAATGATTGCTTAAGTTATTGTCAGTGTAACCAACTATTTCCCATGGAAACTTGTGATTTGAGTAGTCAGCTGTTTGGATCATCAGATCTCTTTGAACATGACCACCTTTGCTGTTCTAGGAATACTTTTGGATTCAGAACGGAGGAAGTCTGATGCCAGCTCAGTCATGTCTCCCCTGAGGATCTCCTTGATTCAGGATATGAGGTCAGTCTGGGCTCACATATAATAGGCCACTAAAATCCTGTTCTCAGTTGTCACTTTGGTGTCCACTTTACCTAACAGGATCTCAGGGGCTGTTACTGAATCACAGCTATCAGGAAGCCTTTTTTATTCTTCTTATGCTTCTTGATGCATTTGTCAAGTTGTATAAACAGCTGGGTTTCCCAGCATTTTAGGAGAACTACACCAGGTGAAGGAGCATAGCAGAGTATCTCAGGGCCCCAGAGCTCAGAATTAGCCTCATTTTTTGAGGGCTATATTGTCCTTATCCTCCAAATTGTGGTGAGCTTGTCTGGTAAAGCCGCACTGAAGCCCAGAATTTGGAGAGCAAGAGAGATGGACTCTCAGCGAGTGGCATAGGGCTTCCTCTCTAGGCCCCGTTGGCTTTACAGGTGACGTACTGGTAGTGAGTTCATCTCCTATCCACACTCCACTTGCTTTTGTTTTTTTTGTTTTTTCAGGCATATCCAGAACATTGGGGAAATCAAGACTGATGTGGGGAAGGCCAGAGCATGGGTGCGACTGTCCATGGAGAAAAAGTTACTTTCCAGACACCTGAAACAGCTTCTCTCAGAGCATGAGCTCACCAAGTAAGGCCACTCCACTTGGAGTAGAGCTGGGCTTCCAGGATTGGTGGGGGAGATTGGAAACCCCCATGTGGGAAGGCAAAGTATTCAGTTTGTCCTTGCTGCTATGAAAGGTTTACTGTACTCCCTCTAGCTGTGAAATTCTTTGTTGCCAATCTACATGCCTAAAATTAGCTTCCTTTGAGAGGTAACAAAGGCAGGTGTGGTGATACATGCCTGTAATCCCAGCACTGTGGGAGGCTGAGGCAGAAAGATCACAGTTGAGCCCAGCCTGGGTGGCTTAGCAAAATGATAAAAGGGCTAGGGGTGTAGCTCAGTATGAAGGCCCTTGTTTCAATTTCCAGTACTAACAAAAACAAAAAACAAAACAAGAAAGTAACAAGAAATGATGGGGTCCTTTGTTCCTTCCTGAATTCAGGTGATACGTTTACTTTCTAAGCATAAGCCATTTTCTGTTTCTCTGTCTCTTTCCTGCCCTAAGAAGTAAAGCTTCCTTAGAAGGAAACTTCTGAGTTATTTCCTTATTTCTTTTGTTCTTTCCTAAACCCAAGGATGCTCAAAGCAACCAATTTCTTGGCCTTCCTCTCTGGGCCCTGCCTGTGTCTCCCTAGAGCTTGGAGGGCTTTTAGATAGCACTTGTTCTGCATGTTCTACCTAGAAAGAGAGAAAGAGATCAAGGCTTTCACACTCCCAGGAGCTGCTAAGCCTATGGTTCTTTAATTCTTTAATCCCCTGCATTCTTTCTGTACCCTAGCTACTAGAGGAGGAAGGGAAAGGAAGGTTTCTCTTTTCTTGCTGTCTTTTCAGTCTTCTTACTGTCTTTTCAGATCTAATATGTTTGGCTGTTTCTTCATGGGCAGGCCTGTTGGGCCTTTTTTTTTTTCCTTATGCATTCTTTCAAAGGTATTGTTTAGTATGTGACTTCCCCATAGATGATTAAGCAAAGGAATGGACTTTGGTTTTTTTTGTTTTTTTTTTTTAAGAGATGAAAACAATAAAAACGATACAGAATTTAGGAACAAGACAATAGGAGATTAACACTGGTTAATATACATGTATTATCTTCAAAATAGTTGCTCAGATTACAAGATACAGGCATGGAAAATTAAACAATGGTATTTCAAGAAATGCAGACTAAAAGGAATGGACTTTGGAGGAAATTTGGTATAAGCTAATTGACCTAAAGATCTGATTTTATCCAGAGTAAACTATAATGTTTAGACTGTTTATTATGTGTGTGAATTACAGCAGTAAACCAGGTTTAAAGTCTTGATAAAAATTAGAAAGCTCACCTGAGAAGTTAGGAAATAGCAGTTCTTATAGTCGTTTAATTTGACTCCCTAAAGTGACAAAATTTAGGAATACAATCTGAAGATTGGGAGGACAACTGAAAGAGAACAAGTGAACATGATAGCCAGAGTGTGGAGGGGAAACATTTGCATACCAGATTCTAGAGGACCTGAATGTGTCCTGAGAAAATCTGTCATTAAGCTGTGTAGGCACCAGGGTCTGACAGGATGAGTCATCCCCGTGGGCCAGGGTGAGTGCTGCCTATCAGGCGAGGCTGTAATCAGCAGGTGGACGGGCTGAGAGGCAGGCGGGAGGGGTAACACAAGAACTTTCTGAAGGCCAGGACATGGTTGTGTCCGGTGTGTATGAATTTAAGGGTCTTGGCAACAGCACATGAAGCATAGACCTTGACGAGGAAGCTTATCTTGGTTTTTTAAAACTGCAGCCTTGTCAGAAGAGATCAGCTCAGTTTACTCAGTGCATAGTATCTTCTCACCTGGTAGTCTGACCCCTGTGCTACTCTGGTGAATGGGAAATGAGAGTTTTGCTCCCATAGATTGCAGCTTGAGGGGTACAGTATAGGAAAGAGACAGGGGACTCCTTCAGGTATCAGTTTGTTTTGTGTTGCTGTAGAGTGCTGTGTACTTTATAAAGAAAAGAAGTTTCTTTAGCTCACAGTTTGGGAAGCTGAAAGTACAGGGGCAAAAGCAAACAATCACAGGCAGAAGGGACACAGTGCATGAGGTAGCCTTGCTTTATAACAACCTGCTTGCATGAGAACTCATTCCACGAGGCAAGCATTAATCTCTTCTGGGGGTGATGCCCTGTGACCTAATGACCTTTCAATTAGCCTTACCTCTCAAAGATTCTCTCACCTCAGCATCACCACATTGGGGACCAAGCTTCCAGCATCTGAACCTTTAGGCAACACACTCAAATCCTAGCAACCTCTGTCCTGTATCCTCTCATCTTTCTCTCCAGCTTGCTTAGAACTCAGCCCTATCATACTATTCACTCTTTTGAGGATGTCTTCAGCCCTTGTCTGTACTTCTGTATGACCCCAGTCCCTTTCCTCTCCCCACCTGGTCAACCCCTTGAGGTCTAGTCTGAAGTTTTCTTTGCTGACTTTTTCTTAGCCTTCCTAGCAGTGTGGTCCATTCCTCCTCTAGCCATGCATAACATTTGTTATAGTGTTGTTTTACCACTGATATGCCATAATTATCAGTTCAGTGCTTCTTAAAATGTGATTTTATCGAGGGCATGAACCATGTACCTTTTCCAGTGCTGCGCATGTTGCCTAATCCTTGGTATTCAGCCACTTCACATAAAATACATGCATAGCTGTATAGACAGGAAGAGATGGCCTTCAGAGAATATATTTTGATAGAATGTTCTGGAGTCTCCTGGAGTTGCAGCTAGCTCCTAAGAAAGACTGCAGCTTGGAGATGGGATAAGGTGAGGTAGGATAAGGGGGCCAGATATTCATGGGACTCATTGGATTGCATGTTCTAAAGGAACAAATTAGGTAGCTCCTGTGTGGGAGCCCAAACTCTTCTTTTCTTTACCTTTCTACAGTGACTAATAAATGTAGTGTCCCCTTTATCTTGAAACTGACATCATATGGCTGCCATGAGCTATTCCCATCCTGTTCCCTTTGTTTCCTTATCCTTTTGGGATCTTGGCTTTTACAGCCCTCCATGCTCTACATGCCACACACCTTTTCTTTGTCACCTTCCCCTACCCCCTGCAATCTCACCCATTCTCATGACTCTTGTCACCTCTTAGCAGGTGACTCCCACTTCTGAAGCTCCCAGCTCTGATGATTCTTCGGAGCTGCAGTCCTGCATTTATTCCCACTTAGATGTCTTAGCTGGAGCTTAGAACAAAAGCAAGTTTCATCATGTGTTGACCGTAACTGTTTCTCTCTCCAGTTTTGTTAATGTCATCAGTGTTCTCTCTAGACATCTTTCCTCCACTCCTTCTTACCTACATTGCAAATTTGGAGTCGGTTTTGACTTCTTCCTGTGTTTTACCTCTCATATACAGATTTTCAGCCCTTAGTTTCTTTTTTTTTTTTTCCAGTCCTTAGTTTTTGCCTCACATGGTTCCTTCATTTTTTTCTTTTTCCTGCACTGTTTTATTTAATTTATTTATTTTGGTAAGTTAAAAGTGCATTTATTTTAGTTCACCTCAGCTGGTGAACATCGCAGCCCAGCAGCACAGCACGTGGCAGCGTGGTCATGGTCTCCCCTGTGGTGGTGCTGCCTGGCTGGCCCTGCGCTCTGGCTGGCTGCTCTTCTCCAGTGTCCTGAGAGGCGCTGCCTTGTTTTAGTCTTTATTCCCTTTTCACTCCTCGTCTGCATAACTTTACACTTCCTGGAGTGGCTCTTGGCTTTCCTATTATTTCTAAGCAGGCCTCTTTATTTCTGGGCAGGGTGGATTTCAGAACCTGTTATTTAACAGCAAATTGTAGTTTTTAGCCTAAAAACTTAAGGCCTTAACTTCATTTGATGCTAGTCTAACATTTCAGTTTCGTGGCTAACTTAATACTTCCCTGAACCTTCAGTCGTAGCCAAACTGGTTTCCACACAGGTCCTTCCTCCTGTACATCAGTCAAATCTGTGCTATCCTTCAGGCTCCTTTTATTCTGAAACACCTTCTAGGACTATTAAAGCTCATGGTTTTTAAATTCCCAGAAAGAGTCTTTCATTTGGCAGCTATTCTGGGCAGTCTTATACCGTGGTCTTTACCCAATTTATTCACTTAGATGCAGCTGAGGCCAGGTGCTTCCCTCTCCAGCACCTGCACTTCGTAGGCCTTGGTTGGTAACTTACTTGTTGAAGGAATCTTGTAAGGCTATCGAGGTAGACCCTCACCATCTCCCGCCTCCCAGTTCTCTGGCCATGGTGATGGTGATCTGTCTGGTGATCAGGACAGTTTCTCTCTCTCTGTGTCTCAGTCTCTCTCTGTCTCTGTTTTTCTCTGTCTCTCTCTCTCTCTGTCTCTCTCAGTCTTTGTCTTTCTCTATCTCTGTTTCTGTCTCTCTTTCTCTCTGTCTCTGTGTCTGTCTCTGTTTCTATCTCTGTCTCTGTCTCCGTCTCTCTGTGTCTCTCTGTATTTCTGTCAGTGTCTTCTTCATTTGGACAAGATTTCATTGCCATGTAGCTGCAAAAGGTCTAGAACATCAGAGAGAGGGGTTGCCTTTGAAGAATGTGCAGTGGAGATGAAAGGAGAAATCCTGAATGGAGGGGAAGGACATAATCTGCAGAGCTCTTCCTTGACCTGTGACCTGGGTCACAGGCATAAGCAGAAGCCTGCCAGTCATTGCCTCAGAAACTCCTGGGCCTTTCATCCCCGTTCAGAGGAGCTGAGGGTTTGAGAGTAGGCCTGGTAATGAAAGATGATCACAGACCCCTTGCCATTGCTGCTGACATTCTGTGCACTATGACAGCCTAACTAGGAGCCTGAGAGGACCTGTACCATCCACGATGGAAATTCACCGTCAATTTAGGAGAAGTTCCGTGATCTTTCAACACTTTGTGTTAGGGTAGTGTCAGCCTTGGGTACACGCAGTGTCTGATTTTTTTTGCCTCTGCCTGGGCTTCACACATTCCTGCTGGCTTGAACCACTGGTGGTACATACGTGACTGTCCCAGTGGGCAGCTTGTACCTCTGGTGTACAAACAGATCTAATCATTTTATTGGCCTTTTTATTAATAAAATAAAAAGCTGTCTACTGGGACAGTCATGCGTGGACCACCAGTGGTTCAAGCTGCCCGACAGTGAGGCATAAATCACGGCCCTCATGTGAACTTGTTCAGCCGCTTTCCCGCTGTTGGGAGTGACCATGAGGAACTTGAGGCTTGATATCTTTTGCTTCCTTTAACTCTCTGCTCCTGGAACTGGGTAGTTTTAACTTCTTTTCCTTCCCTTTGGCTGGGGACTAATGCGTTGCCTCCTCTCCTACAGAAAGTTGTACAAGCGCTATGCCTTCCTGCGCTGCGATGACGAGAAGGAGCAATTCCTCTATCACTTGCTCTCTTTTAATGCTGTCGATTACTTCTGCTTCACCAATGTCTTCACGACGATCCGTGAGTAGCTGCGTGCTCCCCGTTGGCCTACTCAAGGCCGCCTTGGTGAACCTGCCCCAGCCGCGCTCACTGTCCCCTTTATAAGGCATTCCCGCCTTCGTGAACCGTCAGAGTACATGCATGACTGGCCCGTCAAGTGGCTCGTACCACCTGATGGGACGGTCCCCTGCCATCCATTGGGACACTCATGAGTGTACCACCGCTGGGTCAGAGCCGGCCAGCAGTGAGACATACGAATCACAGCCCCGTCATGAACATGTTGGAAAAGAAAATTATGCCTTGCGCTTTCTGTCTGCCTCTCGCTTCCGTGGGGGGAAGCGGGGTGGAGCAGCTCCTTCCTTGGAGCTGTGTTTGTATTTTCCTGAAAACTTCTTGTCCTCACCTGAACGGAGAAGCGCAGCCCTTTTGGCCGTCATATGGTCAGTGCTGTCCTGGGCACTGCTCTGGGAGCTTCAGGTGATAAAAGCAGAGTGGGGCAGAGTGGGGAGGACAGGTCACCTCTCTCCCTGCGTGTCTGTAAAGAGTCTCTCTTCTGGCCTGAGAGGTCACTTGGCGCAGATTTTGGAACAGGCCTTAGGGAGAGAGATCTCTTCCTGAGGTATTAGGAAAAACTCCAGGTGGCAGTGGGTTCGAATCCAGACTGGCTCTGTCCTTGACCCATGTACATCTGTGAGCAGAGTCCACCCCTGCAGCGGGCCTCAGTCTCCCTTTTTGTGGAGTGAGAATGAGGCGTCAGTAGGGCCCCAGGTTCTCCGAGCCTCTTTGTTCTCTGAGGTCGGGATCCCGTAGTGGGTGGGGTAGTTCTTTGGCCAGCCGCACTGGTGCCTTCACGGCATGCTCTTGTTTTTCTCTGACTCGCATCTTCTGTCTCAGAGACCAGGGCTGTGGCTTAGTAGAAGTAGCATCAAACTGGAATTTGGAATACCTGGGCATAAGGTTTCCCTCTCTGTGCTGTGAACAAGGGGTGCGCTGTCTGTGTGGCCTCTCCTAAGATGGTTAAGGTTGTTACTAGGGTTCATAAGATGAGAGATTAAAAAGTGCTGTGACACACAGGTCAATATGATGTCAGCAGTTGGTGATACTGTTTAAAGAAATGTTCACTTGGTTCTAACGATTGATGGGCTTGAGTTTTTGGTGTTCGGGCGTTGATCCTTGAAGGATTGAGGTTGGGGAGGGGATTGGCTAGCACTCTAGACCATGCAGGGCTGGGGCTGCTGGAGCCCGCCCAGCAGGAGCTGCAGTCATGACAGTCTGCTGGGCAGGCCAGGCCCCTCAGGTGAGGGAGGGGTTCCTCATCCCCCACAATGCCTTTGGTGGCTTTCCTCAAACAGTGATCCCATACCACATTCTCATCGTACCAAGCAAGAAGCTGGGGGGCTCCATGTTCACAGCCAATCCATGGATCTGCATCGCGGGAGAGCTGGGTGAAACACAGATCCTGCAGATTCCCAGGAATGTGCTAGAGATGACCTTTGAGGTGCGTATGATCTGGGGTCCACAACCCCAGCTCTGTGGGGATCTAAGTTGCAACAGCTGTTTGGGGAGTTTTCTGCAGGGATTTATGGAGGCCTTGCTCCTCTGCAGTGTTCTGTGTCAGAGTGCTGACTTGTCCTGAAATGATCTGAGGCTGGAGCCAAGGGTTGACCACAAGGAGGGGGAGCCTGCCTTCCCCACACGCTCTCTGGTTGGAAGGCATTTATTCGTCTGGGCTCGTATAACCCCCTGTGCTTGGCATATTGAGAAATCCCAGAGTTCTCTCAGCTGTTGAGCCCAGTGCTCCTTGAGACCTCAGGACCCATATCCAGAGCCTCTTGCACCCAGGCCGTGTTCTTCTGCATAGCAGGTCTTCTTTCTCAACCGCGTGCTGCTTAGTCTCAAGATAGTGCTGTAGCACCAGCTGGGCAGTGGTGGAGCTCTGAGCTCTCTCTCTGCTATGCTGAGGGTCCGGGTGGCAGGCAGCCAGTCAGATTTGTGCCTTCAGAGATTGTCACTCTTTTCCCGTTTTCCTGACCTGCCCTGTCCTCTGTGTTCCCCCAGTGCCAGAATTTGGGGAAGCTTACTACTGTTCAGATTGGCCATGACAACTCGGGGCTGTATGCCAAATGGCTCGTGGAGTATGTGATGGTCAGGAATGAGATCACAGGACATACCTATAAGTAAGTGTTCCCTCCCTGTGCCCTGCAGTGGTGGAGCAAGATGTACCACCAGGGGCTGTCTTTGAGGCTTGAGGGTGTGCGTTCTCCAGGATCTTCTTCGATAGGCTGAGGCAACTTCCTGTTGGCTCTCTTCATGCACCAGAAAAGAACCAGAGGAGAGTTCCCAAGTCAAGATGTATGGTATTGCTGTGCTTAGGCCTCAGGCCACCCATGCATTCAGGTGGCTTCTCTGATGATGGGATGGTGGGTGGCCAGGGCCTCAGAGGAGTCCCAGTGTGGTTTCATAGCCTCCCCTCAGGGAGCTTCGTTAATGGCTTTTGTTGAGCAGCAAAGGGAGAAAGACATTGGAGGACCTGGAAACTCCGATGGGCCTTTGCGTACCTTTAGGTTCCCATGTGGCCGGTGGCTGGGGAAAGGCATGGATGATGGGAGCCTGGAGCGGGTCCTGGTTGGGGAGCTGCTCACATCCCTGCCTGAGGTGGATGAGAGGCCTTGCCGGACTCCACCACTGCAGCAGTCTCCCAGCGTCATCCGGAGGCTCGTTACCATCTCACCCAACAACAAGCCCAGTAAGTGGGGGAGGGGAGGGTCCCTCATGCCTCCAGCCTGGGGATGGACAGATCTCTGGGAGCCCTTATCCTGTGCACCGGCCTGAGGAACCACCTCTGCTGGCAGACCCGCCAGAGAGGTCTGGCACCCTCCTCTTAGGGGTCAGTGATAGTATGTGGCACTCTGCTCCCAGGCCTGGAAGGAGAGGGGAAAGCTCATGTAGCCTGGGCTGGGTGCTTCTTGGTGGTTTTGCATGATCTTATAGAAGGGGTCTACTTTCTGGCCTTCTCATCCTGATTTTTAGGCTTCACAGTCAAGTCTTGGCTTTCTGTTGGTTTTCAGCATTTCTTAGAACTCTATGTGTTAACTCTGCCTTTCCTTCCAATATTTTGGGAAAGGCTGTTTCAACAAAGTTAGGTGGGCAAACGTCTCTGCTTCCTGGAGTCTTGCTGCCCTGTGTGTCCCCTTAGGCCTTCCTCCCTATGTCCTCATTTCCTGCTCAGTCAGCTAAGCACTCTGAGATTGACGAGGATGTCTGCTTGATTTTTATTAGGGCTGAACACTGGGCAGATCCAGGAGTCCATTGGGGAGGCAGTCAATGGCATAGTGAAGCACTTCCACAAGCCCGAGAAAGAGGTGAGCCTTCCTGCCCTCCAGCCCGGGGCCTCAGGTGGAGGAAAAGGGAGTCATCTTGGTTTTGCACTTCTCTTCCTGGGCTCTCCAGTCAGGCCCGTGTGCTGTGGACAGCCAGTGTGGTAGACTGTGTGCGTCAGCTAGCCAGGTGTGGGAGCCAACTCCTTCCTCTGGCCTCCTTGCCTCTGGTTCTCTGTTTTCTTCCACACTTATGACACAGGGAGGTCTGTGGGCTCCCCTGGTAAACAGTGCTGATCCCTATCTGCCTCTAAACTGCCTGGGTCCCTGCAGTCAGCAGTTGTACTGGCTTTGATTCCTCCTGGTGGGAATCTCCTTGCGTGTGACCCAGATCCATCATTGTTCCTTACCCGTTCCCTCCAGCTGTTTACTGAGAGCTGCTCCGGGTCAGAGTGCACTGTGCCGGGTGCTGGGGAACAGGGATGAATGATCCTTGCAGCCTTTGCCAACTCTGGGCTGTGATTTGGGGATGCGGTGGTGGGAGGCAGCTCAGCTGTGCCCAGCCTGTTACTCACCGCTGTTTCCTCACCTAGCGAGGCAGTCTGACGCTGTTGCTTTGTGGAGAGTGCGGGCTTGTCTCAGCCCTGGAACAGGCTTTCCAGCATGGATTTAAGTCCCCCCGGCTCTTCAAAAATGTTTTCATTTGGGATTTCCTGGGTGAGTTGGATGAGGGTATAAAGGTAGGAAAAATGTGTGTGTCAGGGGAGTCCCCAACATGGCGTGGATGCTGACCACTGGGTCTGGGTGCAGAATCCCAATCAAGTAACTCTTAGATCTGTTGCTTGTTCTGGTTTTACTTGCTGGGAATGACAGGAGCCCTCTTCCCCTTCTTCAGCGAAACTTTACCTCCTGAGAACTGGGTGAGAAGATTCTTTCTGCTCTTACCCAGCATGGCCTTAATCCTGAGCCTCACTTCCTCTTTGTGGATCCAGAAGGCCAGCTGAGAGAGGTGGAGCCCACGACCTGTGTATGGTGTCCACTCGGAGAACTTTCATAGGAAAAGCCATCCCCAGAGCTTTCTCGTGTCTCCATAATAGGGAAAAGAGCATCTTTATATTAAGAACCACATAAATAAATTTTAAAAATAAGGCTCATTTTGAAATATGCTCAGTGGTTTCTGAGCATTCACGTTATTCTTATGAAGTTGTCTGCGTGGACTTGAAGAGACTTGCAGGATAAACAGACAAGTGGATTTTAAGAGCCTTTGTCACTGGCAAGCTTTTCTATTCTTCACAGAAAAAGCACAAACCTATTATGAGACGTTGGAGCAGAATGAAGTCGTCCCTGAGGAAAACTGGCATACAAGAGCCCGGATCTTCTGCCGATTTGTCACCGCGATCAACAACACTCCTCGGAACATCGGCAAGGACGGCAAGTTTCAGATGCTGGTGTGCCTGGGAGCCAGGTAGGGCAGCCCTGAGGCCCAGGGCACGCAGCAGGCAGGCTTAGTGTCGTGGTGGGCAGCAGTGCAGAGTGTCCAGGGACCCTTGGGCAGGGGATGCCTTGAAGGGCTTCTTAGAGGCTGTTAATTTCTGTGTGTGTCCCCTGTGTGTGGGGATCCCTTGGGGGAGAGCAGGTGTAACTGGCGGAGGTGGGGCCACATTTTATGGGAAGGTTCAAAATCACCCCAACTGGGGAAATTGTAAACTGAATATATATGTATTTATTCCTTCAGTAAGCATTTGACTATACCAGGCCTTATGGAAAGTGGTAGGAAGACGGCTGAATAAAACATGTTCCTGCCATTTAGAAGTTTACTTGTTGTGCCAGGCACGGTGGCACACATCTGTAATCCCAGCACTTGGGAGGCTAAAGCAGGAGGATCGGTGCAAGTTTGAGACCAGTACAAAGTGAGCTCAAGGCCAGCCTAAACTGCATAGTGAGACCCTGTCTCAAAAAGACAAAAAAAAAGTTTACTTGTTCTAATTTTAAAAAGCAGAGTGTGAGAGTTCCCCAAAGAAGTACCCACTCAGAAGGTATGCTGAAAATGTAGAGAAGAGAGATCAGAGAAGGCTTCAGAGAGATGACTTGGAGATGAGCCTTTAGTGGAAGGAAGTGACAGAATGCGGGAAGGGCGGTGATAGGCAACTCGTTTGAAAGCTGGGGGTCCTGAGGACCTGGGACAGAGAGATCTCTCCCATATTAGGACAGCATTGTT
>RJWT010019162.1:0-18535 GCA_004365215.1 Cuniculus paca
GTATAGTGAGACCCTGTGTCAAAAAAGACAAAAAAAATCCCTATACTTTAACAACTTATTAAGTCACCACCATTGAAAATTAAGTTGGTAAACATTTTAAAGAAGACAAAATATGGTCTATGCTATATAAAATGTACATCATTAGGAAGTAAAGGTACACTGTAATGGCCTGCTGTCTTTTTTTTTTTTTAAGATTTCAAGCTAGCCAAGGAAAATAAACACTCTGATTATTTCCTAATGAATTTCACACATTTCCATATTCGATCCTTGTGGTTTTCATATTTTTAAAGTGAATGTAAAATGGGGGATCTTCTCACTCTTTTATACATTTTTATAAAAATGGGAAAAATTATTCCTATACTCAGACTATTCATAAGGACTCCTTTTCCTTCTTTCTAGAATCCATCTTTCTGTCAATAGAGTGATGTCTCTAAAATACGAATGGGGAACTAGAACTATAGCTCCGTTATAGATAAAATGTACATCATTTTGGTGAGCATATGTGAGATGAGCATGTGTGAGGGCCTGGGTTTGATCCCTAGCATTGCAAATGAATGAATGAATGAGTGATTGAATGAATGTAAAACCTGCCCACACCTCTCCAGTGAAAACCTTCAATAGTTCTTCATTCACATAACCAAATATCTCTGAGCGAATGCATGAATATTCATATCAGGTCTATTTTAGCTCCTTTTATAATTCTTCTTCACTGTCTCCTTGTTCTCCTCTGTGTAACTCATAATCATCCTGAATGTTTTATGTTCAGAACTTTCGAGGTTTTGTTTTTCTGCCATCGAACACACTGCCCTTACCTTCCAAATTAAATTCTTGTAATAATCAAGACTGCATTAATATAGAATTTCGTCAGAGGAATTTTTTTTTATTTTCCCCCAAGCTCGTAGTGGTTCTCTTCCCTGTCTACCTTCTCCAGGCCTGCAAGTCCTGTCATTTCCATCACTGACATTCTCACTGTTTCTTTCTATCTCTTACATTGTGCTGAATTGGTCTTTTTCATGATTGAAAGCTCAACATGAACTCAATTCCTGGCCCCAGGCAAGTGCCCCAGAGATGCCCATTTATAGTGCCACTGAATAAACGGATGACACGCTGCTGTCCTGGGAAGGAGCACACTCAGAACTTTTAGG
The DNA here is from genome assembly GCA_004365215.1 of Cuniculus paca. Taxonomy (NCBI): domain Eukaryota; kingdom Metazoa; phylum Chordata; class Mammalia; order Rodentia; family Cuniculidae; genus Cuniculus; species Cuniculus paca. Next base: position 1,146 of record RJWT010019162.1, read on the forward strand.
CTTTTAAAGTCCTGATACGAGCTGCATTCTCAGTAAGAGATCCAAACCAAAGCCAGAGGTATGATTCTGCAAAAGCATCCAAGTGGCTTTAGGTTGTGATTTAAAACCACATATACCCCAGAGAATTCAAAGTGTGGACTCAGATAGCCACCCCCTTGTCCACAAGGAAATGGTGAACATGCATCCTCTCTTCTTTGACAACGTCCCCTTGAGTCTCTGAGGAGATACAGTCATTTAGGAAATCGAAGTTTGATCAGCATGTCACCAACCAGACAGCAGGAATTGTATGTTTGGCAGCCACTTCCAGGAGGATCAGGCCTCTGTTTAGTTTTCTAGCAGATTTCAGGGACCTGACTTGGCAGGAGAAATAACAGCCTAACAGGGAAGGCTGCATGAAACCAAAGAAAACAGTGTCACACTTGATAGCGATAATGTTTCCACCAACACTATCCAAATCTGCTCTGTAATTATATACTTCATGCCGCTCTAAAATGGTAGCCATCAGAATGTGGTCACAGAAATGCACAATGCCACAGATTGGAAGAGCTTAAGACACTACTTTTTAATTATTATTCAGATAGGTATGCAACAGATAAGAAACCAGGCCTATTTCTCTAACCTATTAGAAATACTGGAAAAATTGGAGATAGAGATAAGCCATAGAGATGGCAGCATGTAGAGTGGGGCAGGCCATCAATTCCGTCAGATAAATCTGAATTCTTCACTCATCATCTGTAAAGTCAGAGGTAAATTACTTAAGCTCTCTGAGGCTGTCTTTTCATTTGTTAAAAAAAAAAATCAGTATCTTCTGTGGATTTGCCCCAGGACCCCTAAATCTGATGATGTTTGAATTTCTTATATTAAATGGTTTAGTATTTGAATATAACCTATGAATATCAGTCAATTATTATTTTATTCATGATACCTAACACAATAGAGAGGATATGTAAATATTTGTTATTTTGTATGATTAAGAGACTGACAACAAGGAGAAAAAGTTTGCACATGGTCAGTATATATGAAATATTTTTCTCCCAGGTAGATTTTTGATCTGCAGTTGTGGAAATCCATAAATGCAGAATCCAGGGACATAGAGGAGTGACTACAATATATTTTTGTTTTAGAGGGTTCCTGCAAAGATTAGAAATTCTACATATGTAGCATATAGAACAATGAGCCTTCAATAACTGATGGATACAGTATAATTATTGCAGTGGAAAAGGGCGAATGTGAATTATGTTTTGAGTGGAGGTCTACTGACATTCAAATGTTTCTAGTGTTTGGGTAGAGACTTGCAAGAGAGGAGGAAGTAGCCCATCTTTTACTATGTAGACCAAAATGGAAGGGCCACTGTCACCGGGTAAGTGGTTACCCATCAGCATTCAGCCAGCGTGACCAAATCTGAATGCAAAACATCACTACTCTCTCCTTGCCTTCATCTTCTGTAGGGCTCCTGTGGTTCCTTTGTGTGATCTGAGCCTGACTTCTGTTACGTCCGTATGACAGTTAACCTTAGTGGTCAATTTGATTGGAATAAGAGGTTTGCCAATAAGAAAGCAGGCAGACTGTGAGGGCCCTAATCTCTTCAAAGGCTTAACCCATTGATGAACTAATAGGAGCTGAGTTCTAGTTCAATGAAGTGGGTCACAGGAGTATGACTTTGAAAGGTATATCCTCTTGTGCTCATGTTCTCTCTACAGTTTCGCTCCACCATGCTCATTCTGCCAAGATGTTCTCCCTCAACAAAGGCCCATAACCATGGAGGCAGCCAACTCTGTACAGAAACTTCTGAAACCCTGAGCCAAAATAAAAATTTCCTCTTTTGTCCCAGCAGTGGAAAGCTGACTAATAGATTCTGACTAGTAAAATATTTACTGTAGTTATAATTCTGATAGAGGTGGGTCAAATTTTCCAATCTGTTATTGCTTGTTGGTTGCTGGAATGCTTTGTATTATATCACTTCCTCAATTATAACCATGGTTCAAATTTTCATGTTCAAGAACAGAATGTAGATGTATAAAAATGGAAACCTGAGGCCAAATCACAAAGTTGATATTAATTCACAATATTAAAGAATTATATGCACAAACCTAGTCTTTGAGGTTTCTCTATCTCTTCTGACTTTAAGAGTCTAACTCTGGTGAGAGAGTAGAGGCCTAGAAAGAGCAGTCTTAGCAAGGATTAAACACAAAGGCGCGATCATCTAGTGCAGGCATGACTTGTACTCAGTAGCCAGTTATTTTCCAATGTTTTTAAGTTGGAGGGAAATATATGACAGATGTGTTGGCTCTAGAAACAATAAAAACAGCTCCTTAAATCACCCAGAAGGGTGGGGGGAAAGTAATACAATACAGGATAAATCAGGAGGGAGTCAGCAGGACTGTCTGTTACGGTTGAGGGTAACAAAGGGGTGATGTGCTCAGTAGCAGTAAACAAGCTTGGGGCGAAGAGACGTCGGACCACAAGCATCACCCAATTTAGAAAACTGCCCTGAGTTGCACCCTACAGGAATATGATACTCAAATTGAGGAACAGAACAAGGATAAAACACTAACGGAAATTCAAGTGGGCAGCGACATCAAAGCACAGTAGTCGCTGTGTGTTTAATAAAACAAAGGGAGGGACGTGATGAATCCGTAGCTTGTCCCAAATTACATTAAGGCAGTGGTCCTCAATATTTAATGCACCTGAAGAATTCCCTGAGGCTCTTGTTAAAATGAATAACCCTGAGCTTCTCAGCCGAGAAGTGCTATCATATTGTGTTTTATGTGGAGCCTGAGAATAGGTATTTTAACAAGCTAGAAGGTGCTTTTAATACAGGTAGTATTATTCATGGCTTTCACAAGAGTGCAGCAAGGATTTTAATTTCAGCAGGTACAGTGTCAGGTCATTTTGTCCTAGGGTGGTATGTTCAAGACTAAGATACCTGATATTACAGTGCTATAGTCATCAGGGGTAAATAGAAATCATTTTTTGAAACTCTTAATTTTCACTGTGAATTTGTGTCTAGTGATGTGTACAATCCAGTCTTAAGAATAATGGCATCATTCATGGAGTCCTTATCAAAGGCTAGAATTGCTAGGTGCTTTATATGAATTCAAAGTTTACTCCTTGAAGCTACTCTCTGAGGTCAGTTTTATTATTACCTCAATTTTACAGATAAAGTATAATGAACAGAGAGAATAAGAATCTTAGATATCACATATGATAACAGTTCATTTTAGGAGCTGACCCCATTGAACCATGGGTTGCCCAGATATTTGGACAATATTATTCTGGACATATCTGTGGAGGTGTTTCTGAATGAGATTAACATTTGAATTGGTGGACTCAGTAAAGGTCTACCGACCATATGAAGACCAGGGTAGAGAGAAAGACTGGGGAAGAGAGGACTTCTGCTGCCTGACTGACTTGACTGGGACATAAGTCTTATGTTTTTGACCTGGATCTTGCAAGGTTTTCCCGGTCTTCACCTTCAGACTCAGACAAAACCTTACACCAGCAGCTCTCATGAGTCTCTGGGCTTCTGACAGCAACTCTTAGGACTTCCAAACTCCAGAACTGTGAGAAAATAAACTCCTGTCATTTAAGCTGCCTAGTCTAGAGTATTTTCTTGGCAAGTCTAAGCAGACTGATACAGGGTAACTTACTGAGATTAAATGTTTAAACAAGAAGACTTTTAAGCAAAATGCCAAAGGAGCAACTTGGTACCTCCTGACTGCTTATAACAAAGTGTGAGGATAAAGGGAGTGGATATGAAAAAGAATTTGCTGAGCACAAAGGAACTCGAAGATTTAGAAAATTCTCAGCACATCCATACTACAAAAACAAAAAATAGGAAAATTTTCTCTGGACAGAACTCTAGGAGTGTGGCTGAATAAGCATTTGATAAGAGATGATGAAGGCAACTAACAAATATAATCAGTCATCTCAATAGAATCCAAAAGTTGAGATGGGTTTCTACCAACAAAGGCACTGCTAATGTGAACTAGAGGGGACACATAAGGCAAGGAAGAATGAAGAAATGCTGCCACACTTCTGGAGTTCCAGCATGGAAACACAGAAGTATTTGTCTGTGGATCTGTCTTTCAAGAAATGTGAAGAAGGACTTCAGGAACAATTCAGACATTATCAGGGTTTCCAGTCCCAATGCTACCCCAGAGTGCAGAGCCTAAGGGAGCAAGGATGCTTCATTCTGTGCAAAAAAGAACTAGACCTCCTCAGAATCAAATGTGGGGAGAGTTGCCACAGAGGTTCACAAGGATGGAACGTCCCCTCCCCCCTCCATCCCTGACCCGTGTGGATGATGCTACCACCCTAGCACACCTGGAGGGCACAACAGTGAACCAAATAGAATTCGTCTAGAGTCTTAGATCTGGTGAAATTTGACCTTTCTAGTTTTTGCCTTTCCTCGGGCCAATCATCCCTTTTTCCCTTCCAGTGTCTCACTTTTGGAATCAGAATGTCAATCCTCTGCCTCTCCCACTATTGTTTTTTGGAAGCATATAATTTGCCTGATTTCATAGATTCACAGGTAATGAGGAATTCTTCCTCAGGGTAAATTGTATTTTGAGCCTCATTCATATCTGATTTATATTATATTTATATGAGATTGTACTTTAGATTTTAGAGAAAATACTGTGAAGACTTTTGGTACAGTTGAGATAGAATGAATGTATTTGTATGACACAAGGACATGAGATTTGGGGGACAAGTCCAATGTTATGGACTGAATGCTTTTTTCCCCTTCCAACAAAATTTATATCCTAAAGCCTTAATTTCCTACCATGATGATATTCATAGATAGCAACTTAGGGAGATAATTAAATCATGTGAGGTAATTCAGGTGAAGCTCTCCTGACAGGGTTAATGCCCTTATAAGGAGAAATACCATAGAGTTTTTCCACATTTCCATCTCTCTGCTATGTGTGGACACAGTAAAAAGCCAGACTGTCTGCAGACTAAGAAGAGAGACCTCACTGGGGAACAGAATTGGCCAGCAAAACTTTAACTGGGACATCTCAGCCTCTGGTATCGTGAGAATATAATTCCTGCAGTTGAAGCCATTAAGTCCGTGGTATTTTATTACGGTGGGCAGAGCAGACTCTGCCATATGCCTAGAATGTTGCAGAGGTGGGCTTGAAGCTAGAAATCTGACCTGAGTGTTTTCCCCTTGATCAGCTACACCACATTCTCCATAGTCTTTCTTTTCCCAAAGAATTTTTAGAGAGAAAGCTTTGTATCTTTCCTTAATGTAAGTTTTGTTTTCATATTTCTCTTATATCAGTGGATAAGGAAAGAAGTTTCCAAGGGCTTGGATTTACTCTCCTTTCTTAGCATGACTCTGAGTATTGGGATAGAAATTTCCACCCCTTTCCCTCACAAAGGAAAGGAGCAACAGAATTGCTCATTTCTGCATGACTCGGCCATGTCACCAACACCTGTGTGGAAATGAAGTTTCAGCAGATGCTGTCACGCATCTGCAGGGCCCGCTTAGCCGCAGGGCTCCTGATGGCCCACCTGTGACACAGGCTGCAGGCTTCATCAGACCACCATGCTGCAAGTCTTCTGTGGTTCGGCGAGAGCTGGAGCTCTGGGAGGAAAACGCAAATGTGTATTTAGTACCTATGTATAGGTAAAACATTTTCAATGACATTTCTGGTCTTTAGATTAGCACATAGGATGTGTGAGGCTAACCATGAGGGCTAGGCTTGAGTCTTGGGGAGCAGGTGAGGAACAGGAACCACACTTCCTTCACATGAGTGGTGAAAAGGTCCCAGAGATGTTTGCTTGTGGGCAACTTGGTGGTTGGAAAGTATAACATATTAAGGGGAAACCAAGTCAAGGAAAACCCTCTCACAGATATGGCATAGGTATTTGGTGGAAGTATGGGCAATGCATGGGTAAGGGTAAGCACTGCAAGGATAAGCAACTATGAACATATGTGGTCCACCACGTTGGCACCTACCCCAGCCAGGACATTCATCCTGGGGCTAGGCAAGCAGGGAAAACATTTCAATGACTAGCATTCTCAGCCAACCTGATCTTCCTAACTCCAAAACCAGATTATAGCCTTGTCCTGCATCGTACTTTTTTAAATTTTAAGACAGGATCTTGCTAAGTTGTTAATTTTCATAGGCTGGACTTACATTCCTCATGCCTCAACTTCCCAGAGTAGTAGGCTTACAGGCAAGTGACAGTATGTTCATCTGGGCCACTTGTCCTCTTGACCTTGGCTTATCCTTAACCTTTTGGTCTCACCAAAAATTCCCCACTCTAAGTTTCATTCCCTGCCTTGCTGTTATTTTCTTACTCAGCACCTCAGTGGCAACTTCCTCACCACTCATACGTTATGAAATTACCTCATCTGATGACATGATTTTGCCTGTCCCTCACTTAGACCATGAGGACCATGAGCATGGGGACTATGTCTGCCATAGTATCTTTTCATGCTATCCCCTTCTATGTACTTAGCACCATGGACCCAGAACCTTACATATATACAACTCTTGGGAGATATTAAGTAATTGAATGAATGAATGAATGAATCAATCAATAAATAGTCAAAAAATAAATCAACAAATTGGAAGTCCCTGCGGCTGGAATTAAGTTGTCCATGCTGGGTCATAAACGTCACCTAATCCTGCTACTGTCTGACTTGCTATGAATTGACTTCCCTCTGACCCTTTAGCCAGAGCCAGAGAGAAATAAAGTATTGCCATCAAGCAGGCTCAGTCCATTTTCTGTTGTTAATAACAATGGCAAAGACTGGATAAATTACAAAGAAAAGGGGTTTATTTTGTTTCAGGGTTCAGGAGCAAAACAGAGACCACATGTGGTGAACACCTTGTTGATAGCGTCTCAAAGTGTCACAGGACACAACACAGCAAGAGACAGAACCCTAGAGACCAAGTCAAACTGGCATTGGTTGAAGACTTACTCTGCAAATAATCCACTAACCCACTGATATCCATTAAACACAGGAAGGAGCTGATCAAGTCAATAGGATAGAACTAAAAGTAGCAAGGAAAGGCCCTCTTTGGTCTTACTTCCCTGTATCTCATGAGGATTAAATTTCAGCAGGAGTTTCAGAGAAGACAGACAATATTCAGACCACAGGCATGTGTCTTTGTGCTGAGTGCTGGGCAAGTGGGAGGCAAGGACCAGTCTATGTTCCACATGTCAGTGGTTGCCTTGGTTCAAGTTGATTCTGTCCACTGAGAGATGCTTTTCCAGTTAGTCCACCAAGAGCAGGAAGCTTTTGGTAAGCCACACAGAGATAGATGGAGGTATCCAGGATCCTGCTACTAATTCTAGAGAGCTACAAACCAGTGAGTCAATGGTGACTAGAAATAACTTGAGTCTCAGCCCCAAGATGGCTTTGACTGAAGGACCATGTGTAGGTCCACAGGCCACGGAGACACCCTTTGGATTATAGAAGATATCAACCAGATCCAGCACTACAGCCCTCAGGCAAGACCAGAAAGTAGTGGCATTTTGACAAGCTCTGTGCAAGCAGAAATTTACTAATCACTACTGCAACTTGGCCCTAATGCAAACATCAGGAAAACAAAAGAAACAAGAAGATGGGGAACAATGTTGTGCTATTCCTACATCCTCTGACTACCTCCTACAGACGTTTATCAAGAATATCCTCTCCATAGGAGGAAGTGGTTTATATTTCTGGTCAAAGCTGCAACTTTGTAAGCTTGGGTCTACCACAGATCTCCTGCAAATTGTCAGTGTAGAGCATCATGAAGAATACTGACACCAGATCTCTCCATATTCCTTCTTCTATGGAATTCAGAGACAACTGGGTAAAATGAGAAAGCACACAAGAGTTGCTCATGAATTCATGAAGATTCATGACAGACTTTAAACAATGTACCCTGAAGAGAAAATTAAGAGGTTGAAGATAACCAGTCTGGCATTGCCATTCATTCTAGTAGAAGTTGTTCTACCCTGTCCCTTTAACCTTGCAGCCAACACACTCTGGAAGTCAATTCAGCAGCTCCCTTTTGCAGATGGTCTATTACATTTTCTATTATTATTGACATTGCAACCTGTTCCTTTTTCTGTCTTTCCCAGCAGCAGCTAGAGTATGGGCCAAATGGCCCTGGACGAGGAGACCTACTCAAGGCCAGTTGTCTGCGGTTGCATGTGTGTTCAGGCTCCAGCTCACACTCACTCCATCCTGACGAGTGCAAAAGGTGCAAACATCACTAGACAGGCTGTTTTCTGAGCAAGATCTGCCTGCTGCTGAAAGATTTATCATCAGGGAACCACAAGGTTGGGAAAGGCCTTTACTTGAACCAAAATTGGTCATTCAGAGTTCATTCTGTAATCTGATCATTTATTTATATTTTATGCATCTCTACCAAGGAGAAGAGGTTGTGTGTGAAACCATTGCATCATTAAAAGTTGTGTGAACAAAGGACGATCTCCCTGGACAGCCTGCTAGGGACTTTGGTGTGCAGTTTATTTCAGTGTTGCATTAACCCTTTAGTTTTGTGTGACCTCCAGAGAGAAGGAAGAAGTGAGGCTTTCCTTTCTTTATTCATAGTCGCTTCAAATGAGACCATGAGATGCAGCTCCGGGTTCCAGAACATGTTTCCTTTTCTTTCCAACCACTTATGAAAGAGGATAAGGCTGGAGACAGGAGGAAGAAGGCCTGGAAAAATCAAAGCATGGTTGTAGGAAAGAACATTCTTCTTGTAAATAGTGACAACCTCTGTTTATAAGATCAAAGCAGTGACAAAACTCATCAATGACTAGGAAAGGGAGTCACAGGTTGGCATTACTCTGGGGTAAAAATTATAACACCTGCTATTTACATCAGGATTCAGGTCTATCAGGGTGTGATTATTCCATTTTATCACTCAAGCCATAGTCATTCATAGTTTTACTTCATAGATAAAGGAATGGAGGTCTAAGGAGTAGTCAGAACCAAGTCATAGCAGAGTCAGGATTCAAGCTTAGACTAGAGTTCTTTCTCCAATGTCTCTGAAACCACATCAGAACATTGGGTGCCCCACTCCATGTGCGAACCATTCAACCCTGACCCTCAGAGGGCAAACCTCCCAACCGTGATCGCTTCACAAAGGTGGGACGAGCATCAGATTCTGGTTTGTCCATCCAAACTGGAGGTAGGTGACACAGACTAGGTTTCCATGAAGCTTAGTTAAGTCAGGGCTGTGAAAAGAATTTCTCCTTCTCTCTTTTTGCTGAATTCTCAGAAGATTCATAAATCTTATTTGGGAGACTCCAAAATGTTTCTTTTCTTACTTAAGATAGTGAAGAAGATCCTGGAGGTTGGTTTATTCAATGCACATTCTCAATGAAGTTCTTTTTTGCCTTTCTTTCTCTCCTATCTAAGGGTAGCTTAGATTCTGGACAAAAAGATATAGGGAAAACTCCCAGAGCTAGGTTGTAGGCTCTAAAATAAAAAGGCAAAGATGTTCGCTTCCCATTTCTTGCTGACTGGAAAACAGATGTTATGCCTGGAGGGGAAGAAGCCATGTGGAAAACACTGTTTTTTAAAAAAAGCTAAGCAGCTTAAGGATTACTAAATGAAGACATCAGGTCTGGAGAGCCTACCTCCTGGTTTCGTAACATATGTAGGGAAGAAGACACCTATTGGTCCTGGGAGTTGGATATTCTGATACCTGCAGACATGAAGTGGCTTCTGAGGCTTACAACGGATATAATCTTGCTCTCCTTCTTGCAAGTGACTTAAAAGATTTAAACATACACACTGTGACATGAGACCTGTGGAAGTGATCCATATACAGAGATACACTGCACATATAGGAAGAGAGTCTCTGAGATGTCCACTCCGATCTCTTCTCTCTTTTACAATTTAGAACTAAACAAGAGTATCCTGGTTAGGCTTCTTCAGGTTATTGAAGGGTGATGACAGAAAACTTGGAGAATGTTATTGGAAAGGTAGAAGTAATGTGGAATGATTTGCAAAACTGAGCAGACACAGTAGTCCCTTCAGAGTCCATTTATCATTTATTCATTCACTTAACATGCAACAAACTTTTCTGCTTACCGACCACTATGCCTGATGCACAGATACCAATGTAAACAAGATTTATCTACTTTCAGAAAGCTTGAATATAGATTTCAAGGCAGATGATTCAGCAAGCACTTCCTATGAAATCTGATGAGTATCTGATTAGGTGAGATTGCATACAATTCCTAGACTAATAAAGTTTATCAGCATAACTAACAGCAATGAATTGAGGTCACATATTTCCTTTATTCAGCTAGCATTTGTATTTTCCCAAGAAGATGCTTAAGAGGATGAGCTTGGGATCTGGTAGGATGAAATGCTACTTTTGGTCACATTTGACAATTCATTTCAAAGATGACTGGACTCTTTCGTGCCCAATCATGGGTGGGTGTTTCTGGAGTTTGTACATGACTGTGTTAGTCAGCTCAGGCTACCATAACAAAACACAACAGCCTGTGGTGTAAACAGCAATGCTTTTTGTTCTTACAGTTCTGGATGCTGGAAGTCCTAGATCAAGCTTTGGCATGACTCGATTTTGGTGACGTTTATTTTCCTGACTTGAAGATAGCCGCCTTCTGTCTAGGTCATCACATGGTGGAGAAAGCAAGCTTTGGTGTCTCTTTCTTTTTATAGGGTAACAACCCTATCAGGTTATATGCTGTTCTATTGGCTCTTCCCACTTCCTCTTAGACTCACTTTCCAAAACAGTCATATTAGAGGTTATAATTCCAACACATGGATTTTGAGGGGACACAAATTTTTGATTATAATAATAACTAATTTTTTCCAGTTTGAGTAAGGCAGATGTCACTTAAAGGGAACTCTATATGAATAGCACCGCAAAATCAGGAGAAAAAAAATTGACTCACTTTTTTTCTGAAAATGTCCCTTTGAGTACTATAGATGTTTTCTTCCAACATCCCTGGTATTAGATCAAAATGAAACCATCTTTAGGATGCAGTACCATGCTCTCCTCCTCAACTCATTCATTCTTAGCTAGCCAATAGGTAACTCATTTCAACGTACCTGCTTACAACACCAGGAAGTGCCTGGGCAAGATGATGGAGAATGCCTGCTGGGGGTTAAGGCAGTGAGGGCTCTAGATAAAATATCACACACTCTCTAAGGTGAAATAGTTGAATCTCACAGGTAAAAATAAAAAGCAAGGACTATTAGAGCTGACTCTCTAATTCACAACAGAATTAGATATTTACACTCTCATTTAACAGAAGAAAACTCTAAAGAAGTGAATATTGCAAAATTATGGAAAAAAATCTGTGATGAAAACGGAATTTCCCATACTCAAACCCACTGCTTCCATCACTACTAGCACACAAGAGTCGCAGTTCTCTCCTATGGCCAGGTTTGGTCTAGAAGAAAACTATTCCCCATTAGCAGTCTGCTGGTTCAGTCTTGCTTTGAACAGTTGCTACTGCTCAGAGTTCCTTCCCACAGAATTTTCTTATATATTAAAGACAACACACCTGGAAAAGAGAGAGAGACTACAACTTACAACTTCAAAATTCAGATTGGCATAAGCCAAAAGCCCCCAGGGAAGGGTAGTAAAAATGTAAGAATCATGTATGTCTACATCTGTTTTCAATGAGGCTTATGTCAAATAATTTTATTATTTGACAAAAGCAATCCAAGGAATTACTTTGTGTGTTTTTTCAGAATGCCTTGAAATGTCATTAAAATTCACCTACAAGCACACACACACGTAACATAACACCTGTCCTGAGTGTTAGATCACATGAGAACGCAGGGGCCCAGGCCCCATGAGGAGGAAGAGTTAGCCTGCTGCAGAAGAGGACAGGCGAAGTTGCTGCTTATCTTAGCATTCCTGTTTCCACCAACCTGAGGGCAAATCATCTATTTTCAGCTTGACACCAATCAGGAAATGGCTCTGTTAAAATGGCCTTCCTGTTAATACAAATGAGACATATCCCCAGAAAAGCAGAAAATAGCAACATGGGTCTGAGTACTCAGAGGAGAGAGGCCATCCATGGGATAGCAAAGGAACAACAATGAGCATTTTATAGAACTTAACTGAGAAAGCAAACCCTACATGAGCAAGTTTCTAGAAGGTAAAACAGAGAGTCTGTAATACTGCAAACTCTTGGTCTAATAATTTCATTCCTTTGAAAATACTGCAGGGATATTTTTTAAGTGTGTAGGTAAAGTTGATTATCACTGGCAGATTGTCCTTCATGGGTTTCTGGACATCTAGGTATGGCAAAAACTCCTTTCCTGCACCATTTTCCAGGTCCAAGAATGAAGCAAGCAAGCTTGGGAATGATGTAATGTCTCCCGGAATGAAAAGCAGGTTTTCTTCATGATCCATAGCAGAGGTAGATTGTAATGCAAGTCCACTGTGTGCCCAGCATGCATATGACCCATGGACTTACACCAGTGGGCTTGAGCCAATGCACATGCTGATGTTCATGCTGCCTCTTTGCTGTAGGTGATCAAGTCCTTCTTCTCTGACTCAGGAGTCTCCTGTCTCCTATGGGTATCTATGAAAAATATATCCTCACATTTAGTTGGCAAGGGGATAAAAATGAAATCCTAGTTTTTTGCTTTTTGTTTTTTTGTAAAAACAATGATGTTTACTTTCATTTTAAAGAGAAATTGATTAACTTTGGTATATATAAATACAACGTACAGTGTCATCATTTAGAATAATTTCAAGGTACGTGTGTATCAACCTGGAAATAATATATTAGGAGTGAGAAAAAAATAGGTGACAAAGATATGTGTATTAAAGGACCACCTTTACATAAACAAGTAGACATTTCACAGGTATACACGCACACAGTTTCTGGATAGTTCTCTTTAAAAAAAAAGGTTTTGGATTAAGGGAATATGTTTTATTTCTTTATTTTCTCGTTTGTATGGTTTTCCTTTTTCTATTGCAAAAATTATTTATTTGTATTACAAAGTAGTGATATAAATTATAAAAGAACTTCTTTAAAAAAAAGTATATGTGACAAAATTCTTGTACTTGAAGCAAACCATGAAGAATTATCGGGCAGTGGTGTAGGGAACTGGAGGCAGAAGTAGGGTTCCTGACAGCACACAGTTCTCCACGTGGTGCAGATAATGATCCACTGTGCCTGGAAGAGGAGAAATTGTGGGGATACCCACAGTGCACAGGATACTCTTGGAACAACTGAAGATCACTATCAGCGTCGCTTTCTAGAAACTGAGGTGCAAAATATGCCTAGGGTTTTATTCATTAGAAAATCAAACTCCCACATCTGTGAGTTATACAATTATTCACTCATGATTTCTGAGATGCAACCTTCAATCATACTGATTCCTTTCTACATAGTCCTCTTTTAAATCTTCTGTACTCTCCTTTCCAGCTCATTTCATTGCTCTGGCCTGAATTGAGGTTCGCATTATCACTTCCCTGGATATGACCATATTCTTTGAGCTGGTCTTATCTCCACTTCATACTGTTGACCACTCAATAATTCTGCTTTCACATGATTTTATAAAAACATAAATAAAAACATGCCACATATTTGCTTCAGTGCCCTCCAAATATCTACAAAATGACCCAGCATGGAAGGCCTCACTAAACTTATTTCTTGTTTTCCCCCTTCCCCTTCTTTCTTAATTCACATCCCTTGATATTCTAGCCGTTCTTTATGGAATATATCAACTTCGCCTTTTCAGGGAAATACTTACTTCAAGATTTAGCTTCTCTAGCACATGTATCTTTACTGCCTCCCAAAATTGAACTGCTCCCTTGGAAAGGAGATCATATGCAGCTATCAGAACACCTAGTCATCCTGTGCTTTTCTCTGTTCCATACTTTTATCTCCTATTTGACAGTAGATATTTGGAGGCTAGAAGCCATCTCTTATTTATATCATATTATAAGCACATAATCCTATAGCTTCACAAAAGAGAGACTGTGTACATGAACCAAAAATACAGTTAAAATCACAAGTCTGAGTTCAAATATCATCAACCAATCTTCTTGAATCTGAAAACTTCCAAGTTAAGAGCCTCATTGTGATGGACTCTCAATAGATTGTCATCAACATTTTGCTACCCAGAAAGGAAACAAAATATGGGTGATTCCTACCTGTAAAGAATGCTGCTTTAGCAGTGTTTGAGTCTGTCACCCGGCAGTCTTCCTCCACTGCCCCTGGAGGGAAAACACCTTGAGAATGTCAACACCACTGGGACAAAAGCCAACAGGAAAAACTGGCATTGTAACAGCATAATATGCCTTATAAGATTATCCTGTGGAACCGAGGATAGTAAGAGATACTTTAATTTATTCAAAAACATTCAAGGACATAAATAAATGCTAATTCAGATGAACCAAAGCAGATGAAGGAAACAAACAAAATCTTTGTTCAGACATAAGTATTGACCTAATCGGATATGGCTTGGAACTAGACATCAGATTTCTACTTTCCACTTAAAACCTATCAGTTGGGATAGGACTCTAAAGTACAACCAGCTTCATGTTTGAAATATTTTTTATTTGTTCAGGTTCCTTTGTTATCTTAAGTAGGGCATAACTTAGTGACTCCTGTCAGGTTTTGAAAGGTCAAGAAGCACCATGTGACAAGCTAGCACTTGATAAACTGTTTCTAAAGAGGATTTTTGCCAAGAAAGGCTCTGGAAAAAAGCAGCTACCATGCAATCTGCAGAGCTAATCCCTTAAGTCAGGATCAGGAGGAACATCTTTGTCACTGAAGAATACTCTCTTTCCTGACAGCACAGCATCTTGAACTGGCCAAGCTGGCTTGACTAGAGCACAAGCCAGATTGCAAGTGTATCTGAAGTGCTTCTGGAAGAAATTCTGAAGGTGACTCAGAATCCACATGGCTATGGCAGGTCCCCTGGACACTCATTCCTTAAAGGATCATGAGGAAGGGCCTTCAACTATCTTATTAGGTCTACCCAGACCAGGACAGCACACAGAGTAAGAGTTGGTCCATTTGCTGCAGCAGGGACCATGGTTCTCCATGGTGGATCATGATGCTGGAGATGCTGTTCAGAGAATTCTTCAGTGGCCCCTGCTCTGCAGTGACTCCATCTTGGTTTACTAACCATTAAACCTGTATCCTTCCTTTACCCTTAATCAGCTAAACCTATCAGTCTTGTGATTACCAGGACCTCTTTTATCATCATAGGCCACAGAGAACTTTGTTCTGTGTTTTGATGTCTTTTCTGGCCCCAGGAGCTGACCCCCATCTCAAAAGTGGTTGCACCAGAAACTGGACACTAAAATGTGTAGAGACCATGAGGCATCAGTTTCTCAGCTCCCCAGAGCTAGAACCACCTACCATGTTATACATAGGAAGGGAACACCATCAACTGGTCATGGTGTGCTGTGTCCATACAGGGTCTGAGGTTAGCCCTGACGGTAATACGAGGCTCTGCTTGAATCACTTTTCCTTGCAGCTGATGTAGTAAATGTGGTTTCACTGTTTCAGTTGTGAAGGCCATGAGTATAGTAGCTTATTTGTTGCAAGAGAGTTTGTTTTATATTTGTGATAAATGTAGATCACTTTATCACATTTCAATCTTTTCTAATTTTGCAGAATTATATACCATCAGCTGCCTGTATTTGAGGATTCCCCATCCTTGGACTCAACGAAGGGTGAGTTATGTGCTATGCAATTTGGCCTACAAGGATACTTCTTCAATTGTTGATGTCTTTATTGCTTGGCAATACAGCTACATGTATAGCATTCAATTTGCACTAGGTATTATAAGTAATCTAGAGATGACTTATGAGATATGAGAAAATGTTCATGGATTATATACCATACTTTGGCACTTTATATAAAGGCCTAAAACATCCTTAGATTTTGATACCTATGTGCAGGATGAGGGTCCTGGAAACTGCAGATATCAAAGGAAGATTGTAAATAAGGCTCAAAGACAAATTTGTTCCACACTTCACCAAGGCCATTGTACATAGAATGAGTGTGCTATTCATTTGGGAGTTTTCTTAGATTCATGAAATAAAAATGAATTAATATGGTATGTTACACAGAAATTTTTAAAAACATCATTTATTATTAAAATTATATGCTACCATTTAGAGATACCATGTCCAATTTTTCTACATCCATTGATTACAGTACTAAATTCTGTGTTAGTCACTTTTCTCTCATTGCTGAGACAAAACATCTGACACCCATAGTTGAAAGGGGAAAGATTTATTTAGCTTACAGTTTTTAGAGGTTTCAGAGGAGAACCACTTCATGGTGTACAAAAGGTATCCAAACCAACAAGTGAGGAGAAAAATAAGACTCTTTCTGTCTCTTGTATTATATCCAGGCTACTGGAATTTGGGTGATGCCAAACCATTTGGATTCAGTAATCACCTACCCTTAATTCTAGAAACCTTAACCCTAATATTATACCATGAACCAATCACTTGCTCTAGATCCAACCACCCCTGAAAAAGCTCCCCATATGACTGCATGAGGTTTTGGAAGAACATCTAGGCACAAACCATAACAGATGCACTATTAGGGAAGAAATAATCAGAGTAGTTATTCCATGTATTTCTATTTGAAAAAAATCAGTATGATTCATTTCCATGAATTCTCATAACTTGGGAGAATACTTTCAAAGCTACACAGTCAGAATTTATACAAGTATTTCTTCAAGATCAGTTTGATGAAGGGTGGGGGTATGTGAGATTGGAAAGTAGGGAGGTGGCTATTTTATTTTAATTGTCTGGGTGTGGGAGGATTTGGTTATCAGTTTCCTACGAAATGCACTCCGCTCTGAGGGATTGAGTGCTTGCCTTTCTAGTCATTAAGCAGGGATTGTGTGATTTTCTCATTACTTACCCATGAACTTGGGGACTTGTAATAACACACCATGATCCAATCTCAACTTGCTCTTTTCCAGCTATGACAAGGATAACATCCCCACCTCTGGGAGCCTAGCAGCCCATTTTCCACCCCAGTGAAATCAAGCTCTGGCCTGTGCCAAAGAGTCAGGCTATAGGGCAGCAAAAGACTGCATTAATGAGAAAGAAAGCACAGATCAAAACAGTTCTCACCCATCTGAGAAACAAAACAGGTTATCTGAATAGTTACATTGTGTTCTACAGATGCTCAGTTCAGAAGGGTGTGCTTGGAAACATTCAAAGTCTTGTCAGGTTAAGCATCAGATTTTCCAAAGAAAACCAGGTGTGGTGGTGCACGTCTATAACCCCAGCATTGAGGCTGAGGCAGGAAGATCACAAGTTCAAGTCATCCTGGGCAATTTAGCAAATTAGTAAGACTTTGTCTCAAAAGAAAAAGTAAAAAGCACTGGGGGTGTAACTCAGTACGAAGGTCCTGGGTTCACTCCTTAGTACGAAAACAAAAGAGAAGAA
>RJWT010019163.1:0-18532 GCA_004365215.1 Cuniculus paca
GGAGTATTTCCCGTTGTGAGCTGTTGCACATCTCGTCTGGGAAGAGGCACACGGTGTAAACAAGTAAACAACAACAAAAAGAGGGAGGAAGAGCTGCCGCCCGCCCAGGGCCGAGGAGCTCCGGCCTTCCCAGGGTGTTGGTCTGCGAGGTGCCCCACGTGGATCAGGGACCCAGGGACTCAGCTCTGTGGGGACAGGGCTGGTGTGCTTTGTCTCGGTGCCTTTCCCAGCAAGTGCGTGTTCACTAGCTGTGCACACTGAGTGTTTAGTGGCCGTTGGTCCTGTGTGTCCCCCGAGGGTGGCTCGTGGGCCGGCAGGGTGGTTTCTGGCTCCAACAAGTGGGTGAGATACAGAGGAGTCATTTCCCCTGCCCCCTTTGTACTGCATCGCGTCTTTTAAAAATGCCAGCCAGGTCATACCCTCCTTCTGCCTGAAACCCTCAACAGCTTCCTGTTTTCATTTCAAAACTGAACAAAACCCATTTTGGTTCTGAGACTCTGGCCCGTCTTCCTCTGAGCTCACTGTTGCACTCTGCCTCTTTGCAGAGCAGGCTCCATCCCGCTGTGTGCCACAGCCATCTTCCTTGTAGGTCACACCTGCGCTCCATCTCCTCGCCCTGCTGTGTCCTTGCAGTGTCCTCCTTGATTTTATGGAGTGTGTGCGGTTTGCAGCCTGTCTGGTTGGTCTCCCCCTACTCCGGCAGAGACCATACCTGTCTCTCGTTCACCTCTGCTCTCCCAAGCGTGGCACTGTGCTTGCCACTTCTAAGTGCAAAACTTCTTGCTCTGGAGGTGTTTGTTGACTGTAACTAGACAGGCTGTCCATCCATTTGAATGATGCTTATTGAGCACATACTGAGTGCCAGGTAGGTACTGTGCTAGGGCCAAGGGATACAGTGGAAAACAAAAAGACAGTGTTTGCGCTTCAGCTCCGCGGCCTGTTCTGCTTTTAAACCCTGTTGTGTTCTGTACCCGTTCCTTCATTTGCACATAATGCACCCATAGACAGATGGGTAATAATAATCACAATATGTTATCACTAGTAGTAGTAGTTGTTGGTACTGGAGAGTGAACCCAGGAGTGTGTACCACTGAGCTACACCCCCATCCTTTTTATTTATATAGAGACAGGGTCTCATTGAGTAGCCCAGGCTGTTCCGCAACTTGCGATCCTCCTGCTTCAGCCTCCTGAGTGACTAGCTGTGAGTGCTATGTGTATTTGTAGAACATTTACTGAATGCCTACTATGTGTTGTACATAAAACATGCGTGTGTGTGTGCCCTGTGTGCATAGAGCAGGCGTCGATGGCACATCAGCAGCCTGCTTCAGCTAAAGGTGTCTGTGAGTGTGTAACTCACACAGTCAGTCTGTCTGTCTGCTAGGCGTTCGTGGGCACTGGTTCTATGCTGTGCAGGGCACCGAGAAGAGAGTGCGAGCTTTGTGCACTGGGAAGGGCCCTGAAGTGGACAAGGCCGAGGCAGATGGGGCCCAGCCCGCGGCAGGGTTGTTGTCCCCGGAAGACGTGGCCTGCGAGGGCGTGGGCGTCTGGGAGAGCTGAGAGTGCCGACTGTCTCTCCTTCCTCTTTGATGAGGAGTCTGGCCTGGCGCCTGCTGAGGGAACAGCACAGAGTGACTCCTTGCATACTGATTTAGGTTCCTGCCAAAACCTAGTTGTCCTGGGGCTCACTTAATTTTTTGTGGGGCAGTACTGGGGATTGAACCCAGGGCCTCTGCACCAAGCTACACTTCGTGTCTTCTATTAGAAGACAGGGTCCCACTAAGTCGCTGAGTTGCCCACGCTAGACTTGCAGTCTTCCTGACTCAGTCTCCCAGAGTGCGCGACCATTCCCTGCTTAGTTTGGGTTCTTTTACAATAATCAGTGAGATAGAACTATCAGAACAGCAGGAGATGTAGATCTGCCTTGCCGAGAATTCTCTTTTTTCCTTCGAGTTGAAAACAGTGTGTGTGAGGGAGGCTCGCGTCAGTGACAGCTGAAAACGTCCTTCTCCTCCCTCCCTCGCCTGGAACTGGGCAGGTATCTGGGTATTCGGGCTCCTTCGGGGTGTGCCATTCTCCCTCCCACTTCTTCCCTGACTCAGAAGCCAGAATGGAAAGGAGCCTCTCAGTTCGTTTGAGCTGCAGGTGGGGGCCAGGCCAGGCCCCAGGTACCCTCCCTGAAGCCTGCGTGCTGTCTACTAGCTGCATCCTGCTCTGACTCCTCCTTTGATTTGATTTGATTTGACTTGATTTGATTTGATTTATTTTTAGCACTGGGAATCGAACTCAGGCCCTCATACTTGCCAAGCATGCGCTGTTCCTCTGAGCTGTATCCCCAGCCCCTTTTTTGCTTTTATAACATGCTTATTGAGGCAGGCAGCAAATGATGTCCATGCCCTGATCTGGTGACTTTGGTACTACTCGGAGATGGTTCTCAAATGAGGTTACCCTGTGTTACGCAGGTGGGCTCACTGGTCATAGGGTCCATAGAGGAGGAGGCCGGGGAGGCGGGTTCTCCAGGCAGAGCAGATGTGCTGATACAAACAGAAGATCCAGAGAGAGCACTGGAGGTGCTGTGTGGCTGGCTTTGGAGCAGAGGCCAGGGAGGGCAGGCAGCCACCAGCTGCTCCCAAGGCGAGAAAGCACGGTCTCCCCTACGTCCTGCTGCAGAGGGACGGGAATCCTGGCGACACACGTGCTTTCAGCCCCTGGAAACTCCCAAACGCTGACCTTCAGAATTCTAAGATTATTAACTTGTAGTGTTTTAAGCTGCTGTGTTTGTGATAATTTGCTACAGCAGCAGTAAAAACTAATGCAAGGTATATTTTTAAAATCACAAAATCTACCTGATTTCAAGTGTACAGTTCAGTGATTGGTAGTCATATTTTGAGAGGTACAGCTTGGCCGTAATACAGTTTTCAAACAGTTGCATTGCCCTGCTATGATTTCTTGGGTCCACGGTTCATTTCGGCGTCTGCCTCTCCTTTCCAGCTCCAGGGAACCACTTTCCGACTTTCTGCTTCTGTACATTTGTCTTTTGAGCGTTGCATGTAAATGGAACTACAAGATGTGTGGTCTTGCGTCTGGTTTCTTTTAACTGAGCAGTGTGTGAGACTCCGTTGCGTTGGATCAGTAGTTAAGTTTTATTGAATTAGGTTCCGTTGTGTGGAAGTCCCTGTTCCCTCTGCACCTCTGTTTCCCTGTCTTCACCGTGGGAATAACGCCTTTGCCCGGACGAGCTTGTCTTCTCGGGCCTGGCCACTCGCTGTCCCAGGCGGCAGCCTCAGGGGTGGGGTTTGCCGTCTCCGCAGGCAGTGAGTGAGGAGCAGCCAGAGGTTTCACCTCCAGGCTGTGCTGAGTCCTTGCTACCTGCAAGGCTTCTGGGCCAGGAACGCAGATCCTCAGGACAGCCCCACCCGCGTGACCACTTGGGGGCTAAGGCCTGGACGGCGCCAGTCCTCCTGTCTGGAGGTAGGGACCTGCTTTTCCGAGACCGCTGAGATGGGGTGTGGAGAGTAGACCCATGAACAGGAGGACTCTGGTGTTCTTTAAGTCAGCGTGGATTAGTGTTGCGATCAGAACACAGTGAAGAGGCAGCTCTTTGTAAGTGTTAGGAAGAGGGCAGAGAGCCCGGCGTCTGCACTGGCCAATGGGGCCCGCCACCCAAGGTGTGTTGGTGGTGTTTGCTTCTTGGAACCTCAGTTTCTGTGAAATGGGAAGGCTGTACCAGGAGACCCCCAGGGTGCATGGCATGAGCTCCTCTCCTAGGACAGGGTGGTGACCGTGCTCTCAGTGTACCTGCGATGTCAGGAGAAGTTTTATCCTTAGATGCTTGCCTGGCCTCTGGCTGGAATTCATACAGTGGGCTGTTTTCTCAGTTACAACAGACTTGAACCTGAGTTTATCTGTGTGAGGGGAGGTGGGGCTCGGACAGCTTGGGAGGGGCTCAAAGATCCCTGAGGGGAGAGGGCGCCTTGGCTTCCTCCCCAGGATGAGTCTGGCCTTTGACCTACCCAGAGGAGAGGTAGGACGGGGGGTCACCTCCGTCAGTGACCCTGGCAACATGCTGCTGTCAGGTGATGTGGAGCGCACCTGGAGGCGGGGACCATCAGTGCCCAGGAGGACACAGATCATCAGCCAGGGCCTGCGTGCTGGGTGTTAACCCCCCACCCTCCTGTGGGTATTGCAGGGCCACTGAGGTTTTGTGTTTTGGGAAAGGTGGCCAGTGAGATGTGGAACATGTGAATAGGACCTGAAGTCCAACATGAGAGGGGTTTTCAGGGCTTGGGGCCTGGAGCTGCCTTCCTGGTGCCATCG
This sequence comes from Cuniculus paca, assembly GCA_004365215.1. Lineage (NCBI taxonomy): Eukaryota > Metazoa > Chordata > Mammalia > Rodentia > Cuniculidae > Cuniculus > Cuniculus paca. The sequence goes on from RJWT010019163.1 coordinate 4,314, forward strand.
ATCGACAAACCACACATCAGACCTGAAATGGAGCTAGGGCAGGAAGTGGGGCCGGGTGGCAACAAACAGCAGCCTCTGAGTAACCCACTGAACACCGCAGTAGTCAGCACTCTGGCTGCTGACCGACGACAGTAACCCAGCTCCAGCCAGCCTAATTTCAAGACTTAATTGTCGCCAGGCATAGTGGCACACGCCTGTAATCCCAGCACGTGGCAGGCTGAGGCAGGAGGATCCTTACGAGTTCAAGATCAGCCTAGGCTACAAACTGAGCTCAAGGCTAGCCTGAACTACATGGCAAAACCCTGTCTCAAAGAGACCAAAAAAGGAAAAAAAAGAGTTAATTGTTGTGTCAAGTCGCGTGACTGCCATAGTGCCCATGCTGCCCGGGTTTGTCCCCCTCTGACTCCGGCATCTGCCCCTTCTGCTCGGCAAGAAGCTGCAAGCAGCAGCTCTTCAACCCTAGGTGGGGGCGAGGGGTGGCACACAAGGCTGCCCCGCCAGACTGCTGAGAAGGCTCAGCAGGCGGCTAGGGGCCCCGGGCTGCTTGGAACCAACCACTGGTTCTGGAAGGTTCCGTGCTTCGACTGTCCTTCCCTGGTAATGCACTGCAGCTGGAGCACACACAGGGCATGAGGGTGTCCATAGGAAAACTGGGTGTGATCGTTGGCTGACTTCGGCCTGCTGGGAGGCTCCTGCCCTGGTGGTGACCTGCACTTGGCCCACTGAGCAGCCTTGAGGGAGGGAGTCGGCGTGGTGGTTCCCCAGCCTGTCCTTGGGGCTGCTCCCACCAGACGCAGTCAGCCTTTCTCTCCCCTGGCCCTTTCCTTACCCCTCTCTTCCTCCAGTACACACTGAGGCCTTTTTTTTTGAAGCCTCCAGAATTTGCGTTCCTCATGCCTTGTATGTTGCCTGTGCCCAGGGGCAGTTGCCAGAATATTAAACACTGGACAGTGAACAGAGAGCTTCCTGGAAGGCTCCACGGGCCATGTCAGTAATTCCTTCCTCACTGGATCCTGGGGGAGTCCAGAGCTGGGAGAGGGGCCCATCGGAAGAGGGCGCCTCAGGCGGCAGCCACTTCCTAGCCTGGCTGGACGTGTTCCAATATTTGATCAATTGAGTGGCCACACTGTGTGAGGCACAGAGCCTTTCTTGATCCTTAGAAAGTGGGTGGAGCAGGAGATGCCCCTCTCCGCATCCCTCCCCAACTTTCATGCCCTGGGCGGAGTGCGTGTCTGTTGACCTTTGTGGAGGTGGATGGAGGAGATCCAGGGGGTCTGCTGGGGTGCCCGAAGTCCTTGGTGGTTTCGGGTTGACTGCCTGCCCCTTCGCTGCTCAGTTGCTCTAACTCTCTGCTCCCAAGCATCCTCTCCTCCTCAGAGCAGTTCAGGTTTATGGTTTGGAGATTGTGCAAATATTTGATTTTAATTAAGAAACTCTGGAGTAGGAAGTAGGAGGTTTTCTGTTTCTGGGTAGTAGTGGGAACATGGGGTGCTCTGGTCATCAGGATGGGCCAAGGACCCAAGAGGGACACCCAGGTTAAGGGCAGTGGGTCAGCTGGGATGAGGGGGACCCAAGGCTTGCGTGGGCCCCAGGTCAATATGGAGGGTGGGTTGTGAAGGACCGTACCACCCGCCCGAGTGACAGTTGCACTTACGGGACCAGAGATAAAGTGGATTAATGTGGTGTTACTGCCCTTGGCCAACCATGGTCCAAAAATATTAATGGAAAATTTAAGGAATAAGCAATTTGTAAGTTATAAATTACTGCTGTGAGTAGCGTGATGAAATCTTGACATCCTTTTTTTGACCTACCTGGGATGTGAAAATTCCTTTGTCCAAGGGTCAATGATGTGGGCACAACCTGTCTCATGGCAGGTGTACGTGTGTGTGTGTGTGTGTGTGTGTTGTAGTTTGTATCTAGATGTGTGCCCACAACTTCATGCGCTCGTGGGTGGGGCTATGGGGAGGTGATTGGATCCTGGGGCTGTGATCATTAGTGGATTAGTGTACTGATGAGTTTACAGCTAAACGTGATTTGGGAGGTGAAGCCTGGGGCCGTGGCCTGGAAGTTCTAGCCCCCTGCCGCCTCCCTTGATCACTGTCTGCTTCCTGCCTGCTCTGCCGTGCCCCTCTGCCAGGCCACTGTGCCTTGGAGCCAGCTGACTGTGCACTGAAACCTCTCCACACTGAGCCAGAATACACCTTTCCTCCGTTGAGTTGAAGGTGTTGGGTATTTTGTCTCTTTGATGAGGACGTAACTTAGACTGTGTGTTTGTGCGTGTGTGAGAGATCATATGCACATGCATTTTATTATAGTATAGGATATCGCTCTATTGTTGCTAATCTCTTATAGTGTTGACTTATAAGTTAGATATTGACTCAGGTGTGTAAGTATAGGAAGTAGTACCCATGACTGCACGTGTCCCCTGGGGGTCAAGGGCTGTGTTCCCCACAGACAAGGGGGCTTTGCTGCCTGAGCCATGGTGCCCTGCTGTGCCTTCCAGTGTCTTCACGCAGTAATCCTCACCAGACCTTTACTATCCCCATTTTATGCTGGGGAATCTGAGCCCAGAGAGGTTAAGAAACTTGCTTCGGCTCACACGCTACTGCGTGACAGCCCTGGTTATGACTCTGAGTCTGCACTAACCCCACCATCCATCTGTGCTTTGAGGGTGTACTTGGAGGGCCCCATGGACCATTTTGAGGAGGAGAGGTGGGGTCCTATAGTTTATAGTCCTAGAATTTAAAATGAAAGGTTTGCCCTCGGCTGTAAGAGGGAGGGAGAAAAGGTGCTGGGGGCAGGGGAGGCCTTGGGTGGCATCCTGAGGTATAAAGAAGAGAATGAACCCACGAGCCCAGGGTTCCTGTCCCTGCCCTGCCCCCACCATCATGTGGCCCGGGTGAGTCATACCATGGCTCGAGCTGGCTTCCTTCTCAGTGAGATGAGGGTAACAACCACAATAATAGCGTTGATTGTGGGCTTCCAGAGGGCCAGGTGCATGATCAGGGCTCCTGCCTTGGTGCTCAGGGCTGGAGAGAGGGGCTGTCCCTGCCCGCTCTGCACGGGGATCCAGGATGGCAAGCTCTGGAGTCTGGAAGGGGCTTCACAAGTAGCAGGGAAGGGAGGAAGCAGCTCGTGCCTTAGGTCTGGCTTTGGGGCCCTGCAGCCATCTGACTGTGGTCCCTGCAGCCAGAGGGCGGGAGGGGCCCCTCAACAAAGGGACTCCTTGCCACAGCCCTAAATAGTGCTTCTCTCTGCCTGAGCTCCCGCCCCTCCATCCTGGCTGCTGAGCCGAATCCCTTCAGCTGCTTTCAAAGGGAAAACACACAGGCCCTGGCCGGGCCAGGCCAGTCACCTGGGAGCTGTCTACAAACCGGAATTCCCAATCCTAGGATGTGGTGTTTTTCGAAAACTCCCAGTGATCTGATCTGTGGTTGATCTCTCCTGGGAGCTGCCACCCTGCCCTGCCAGGGGGTGTATTCATTCATTAGGGCTGGGAGAAGCTCGGGGAGGGTGGCAGCGGTGCCCAGCTGCTCCTGCCCTCGAAGAGTCCTCATCAAACATCAGGACTGGCTTTCAAGTGACCCATGCTGTGCCCCACCCCACTCAGATCCCTGCCCCCACGCTCTGTGGGGCCGTGAGTAACCTGGCACAGTGACTCTACCCAGTGCCCATTGCTCTGTGGTACGTCTTTTCTTACTTTAATATTTTTATTTAGCAGGGTATTTTTATGGCTTTATTAAGGTATATGTGATTGATGTACAAAATAGCACATATGTTTTTTTTTTTCAGGTCTCTAGGTGAGCTGTAGCACATATTTAATGTATGCATTTTGATGAGTTTGGACATATGCATCGTATTATTACCTAGATGGTGGTGACCTAGATGGCCTCCCTCCCTTCTTCTTCCTGTCTCTCAATGCCTCTGCCTCCATCTCTGTCTCCATCTCTCTTTTTTGAGGCAGGGTCTCTGTTTGTTGCCCAGGCTGGACTCAAATTTAAGATCCTCCTGCCTTAACCTTTCACATAGCTAGGATTACAGGCCTGTGCTACCATGTTGGGGCCTCGGTTCTTTCTGATAGGACTTAGTGACAGCAGCAAGCTTGGGAACAAAAATCAAAGCATAGCAAGCCCGGGGGACAGCCATGGCAACTTAGATTTATCTGGGAGATCAGGTCAGAATGATGCTCACACATTCCTTGTGTGTGTGTATGTGTGTGTGTACTCAGATTTTTCTAGCATTTTGACATAAATTTGGTTCAGTTGCTTCTGGAGAAATCCTGTTTCTGGAAGTTCTGCTATGGGCCAACCACTTTCTGAACACTGAGTAATATATTTGAAGGGTTGCAGATGAAGAAAGAAGCTTTCCTTGGAAGTGAGTGTCACATTAGTAAGTGACAAGTCAGATTTGGGCCCAGGTTGCCTGAGTCCAGAACTCAGTTCTGTGTGCAGTGCTTGACCACTAAAGTTTGTAATTCTGTCTGTGCGAATCAGAGCTAGGTAGGCCCAGGAAGTGGTCACTAACCCTCTGGGGCTATTTAAGTTTGAATTGATTAAAATTAAATAAAATTAAGGAGTCAGTTCCTTAGCCACATAGCTGGAGTTCAAGTGGGCAGTCGCTGTGTGTAGCTAGTGCTGCGGTGCTCGTTCAGGTTTGACACCTGTGCGGTGTCTTCATCACAACAGGGAGGTCCACTGAGCTCAGACTCAGGCCCTGAGCCCGAGGGTTTGAGGCAGGGACTCCTTTTGTTGCCCAGGCTGGACTCAAATTTGAGATCCTCCTGCCTTACCCTTCCCAAACTTGGGAAGCCTCTGCTGGGCGAAAGGGCTTGGAGATGAGCGGGAGCTAAGCCTGCACCTTGGCGTTTTCTCTCCACTGCTCTTACCCGGCTGTCTGATGCTGGGCAAGTTCCTCTATCCAGGCTCAGATTCCCGCACCTGTAAACTCAGGGAGTCGACTAGATCCCCAGAAATGGTACTCTGTACTTCCACAAATACCACATTTCAAGTAGATAGTGATGTATCCTTCCGCGGAGAAGCTGTTTTGTAATCGGTTCTGCATTTGTTCAGAATAGCATTGTTCTCTTCTATTAGTGAGCTTTGGTCCGGGTTCCCACATTACAGAGTGCGAGGCTCAAATCTGTCCATGGGGTAGAGTTTAGCGGAGATGGGGTCAAGCCTCTGGCACCCCCTTGCTGTTCAGCGCATGGAGGTCAGTTTCTTTCCTTCTGTACCCCAAGCCCCTGCTGTTTATTAAATCAGTGGTAAGTGAAACTGGACTTACTCAGAAACGAGCACTTATTAGAGTATACAATTGTATTAGTTTAAATATGATTGGTTTGAGGCTTCCAAATACTTCTTTTGAATTACCAACAGATTGAGGAACTTCTGTCTAGTTGTGTGCTTTACCACCTCGCGCCCCTACCCCCCACATAACTGATTTCTCATAGGCAGAGTTAATAGTTGGACACAGAATTGCAAGCACTGTGGCCTCATTAAAGAGATTTTTAAATATGTAAGCAGTAGATCATGATAGCCTGGAAAAGTGCGGGTTGCAGTCAGTCTGCACTTGGAGAGTGGTTAGGCAAAATGTAGACACTGTATTTTTATTTGTATCATGCATCATAATTTGATCCTGAAAAAGATCCATAGTTCCAGGAGGGCAGGAAGCTAAAGAGAAATGATAGCTAATAGATCGTGTTACATTACCTTATCTTAAAAAGGAACTGCCTGGGACTTTACTACCATCTCTACTGGCCCAGGAAGAGGTGGTCCTTCCCTGTGCTGGTCTTGATTATCTTTACAAAGGAGGTCCCGGCTAATGGTTTTTCTGTTGAAAAGGTTACATTCTTAGTGAAGATAGTATGTGTATAAAAGCAGCTCTATCTAGTAGGCATTATTCCTCAACTGTTAGTACAGCAAAATATTTGAAATTAACCCTGGCAACTTTTGGAAATGTAAACCAGGGAATTTTTCTGATGGATGCTAGAGTCAGTTATCCTATCTCAAAAGGATTCTAAAATGTGTATAGAATTTGTATTTCTATGGTGAGCATGCATTGAGAGTCAGAAGTCCTCTGTATATTTCTGGTAGTAGGATTACAGAAAGTTAATATAGTTTTAAAAATGCTTGCACACATGCACAGAACCTGGGTATTATAATTCTGCATATTTTAAGTGCATTCTTGGGGATTAGGCTTATCCCTGATTCTACACATAAAAATGAGACTCCTAAAGGCACTGGGTCCTGTTGTCATGTAGGAAAGAGTTGCAGAACCAATAGGTGCTAATTTGATGAGGGAGTTGAACAGTCAAGCAGCTGGAAATGCGCTGCATCCACCCTCTACCTCCTAGTGTTACTTTTTTTTTTCGGCCTTGCAGATTTGGCAAATAATGATTACTCCTGTTCTGTTCGGGTCAGGGGACATCTTGGGAAGCTGCAGCATGGGGAAGAATTCCAGGGTTCCTGCAGAGGTGTTCACTTTCCAGGCTGCATCTTTGGTTCTCTGCAGCCCTGGAACCTGCTGGTGCCCGCAGCCACTTGAGGCTCGGTCTCAGGGGCTCTGGAGACCTGTTGTTGGGGGAGGTGTTCAGACTGTGCAGCTTTTCCTACAGTGAATCCAGATCAACCAAGACAAACCGGAATCCCTTGTCTGAGGGCCTCCCTCAAACCATCTTACACTAATATTGTAGTGCTTGGCTGACCAGAATAGTAAGTGAAGCATGAGTCAGAAAGGGAAGTCTTAACATTGAGGTAATCTAAACGTCTAGCTATTTAACACACTAATAGTATCCACACTAAGGGGAATACTTCTGTGACTACTAATAAAAGGTGCCTGCTCTGAAGATGTTTACAAGCTCATTGATAAGGGGATAATACAAAAATGGTATACAATTGTCACATTTAGATGATGGTAACTAGGTTTGATGAAAACTACAGTAGTTACCTTGTCATTGTTACCCATATGTATTTGTTTCCTAATTTCTCATTCTTTTTCAGGCCAAGTATTAAGGCTGTCTCTCTGATCCTAACTTTCATGTGCCCTTGTCATCCTGTAGGTACCTTTGTCTAAGCCTTGGTCACCCTGTGTTACAGTGGCCAATCTCTGTGCTTCCCTGGTGTGAGCTCCTTGGAAGTAGGGACCTGTCTTCCTCTCAGCCTGGGGTGTGATGGTCAGTCATGATGTTTTTATCGAGGAAACCAAGCTGTTGTCCCTCACATCTCACATGCTTACTTTGTACCTTGTCGTGACATCTCATATGCATAGAGACATGCATGTCGTGGTTATTTTTGATGTGGATTTTTGAGTCTAGTTGATGTAAAACATAAAGTGACTGATTTGGGCAGGGGGAGGCCTACGGCAGGGAAATGTGTCACTGCTCAGGGGAGCTGTCAGAAGGTCTGCGACAAGAAGCAGGACTCCTGCACAGCACATCTGCCCGCCTACCTGTTCCACGCCCCTCTGCTTAGCACACAAGAAAGACTCTGAGCGTGGCAGGGATTTACCCCAACCCGACAGCAAAACATCTGGAAATGTTCTTTGTAAAGCTTCCTCATTCTGATTCAGATGTTGTATATATATTTTTGTCAGACAGGTTTGTTTGACTATCATAACTGAGGGGTAATGTGAATAAATGTCTTCCTGATTCAAGCTCAGGTGGGCAGTTGTCAGCAGAAGCTGGAATGAGAGACTGTTTAGAACTAATTGAAGGGTAATGCTTCCAGGTAACTTGGGGACGAGTAACAGTTGGTGGCTCCCCTTGAGTGGGTAAAGTTACCTTGCAATTAATTGCATTTAATATTCCATAAAATTCTAAAAAAGATTTGCTTTAAGACTGGGGATATAGCTCAGCAGCACAGCACCTGCCTGGCAAGTGTAGGGTCCTGAGTTCAACTCCCGGAACAAAAAAACCCCCCAAAACCAAAAAAACAGCAACAAAAATTTGCTTTAAAAGCATGTTTTCATGTTTGTTAACCATTGTCCTCATCATTTTGTGCATTATTGCTATAAGCCCTCCTTATATGGTATGAAACAAGTTTCAGCCTAATTTAGAAAAATGATCATGAATTCTGAATTAAAATCATTTCAGATACTCATTATAAATAGCTAATATTTGTCATGTGTTTACTATGTATTAGCCACTGTTGTGGGGGAAAGTTTTATTAAATAAGATGATTAAGGGTTGTTGGAAATATTATGGAGCTCTTGTAATTGAACAGGATTATGCATATAAGTTTATAATTTTATTACCAGGAATAGAATGTATCATGGTAAAGAAAAAACGAGTGATAAACAAGGCAATACAATTACAAGATGAATTCACGGAGGAGAAGGAGTAATTATTTGAATTGTATTTTCTTGTTTAATTAACATTTATTGTCTTCTGGGTAATAGGCACTGTTGGGTACTTTTACATCTGCTATTTTATTTAATTACAAAGAGTTCTTCCAGATAAGATTTCCCAGGGGCTTCCTTTGACTAATGAGTTATCCTAGCCTGGTGCGTCTGGTCCCTCGGCACAGGAAATTCACCTGGAGAGTTCTGGAGGCTTCTGGTGCTGGGGTTTCTTCCTTCGAGAGTCTTTTTATCTGTACAGGGTTGGCACCCAGCAGGAGTATTTCAAAACATGGTAAGACTGGAGATATTTCACTTGCAGAAGAAATGTGGACCTAAACTTGTCAGCGATAAGCAACCCCAGCATACTGGCGGTGCAGCACGGTGTGCTAGGCTGGGTGAACTGTGTACCACACCTGTTTTCCTTCATCTGCTTCCTATTAAGTAGGGTGTGGGAAGTGTCGGAATAATTATGGAATGAAGCAGGCTAAAAAACATTGCCCTGAAGGTTCCAAACCCAGAATTTCCAGGTGCACTTAGTTTGTAGCCTGGGTTTTGCTCTGTGTTGTTCATCAGAAACAACATGCCAGTGACGTACATAATAAAAGGTTTTTTTTGTTGTTGTTTTACTGTTTTAAGAAAACAGGACCCTATTTCAGGAACTTATATAATAAAGATAATTCCTTTTAATGAAATGCAGTACATACATATGCACAGAGTACAAATCTGTGACTAAAAGAGGCTAAGATACAGAATTATAAGGATTCTGGATAGGAATGTCTTCTCTAAACATCATCTGTGATGTTACAGTAAAGTTGCCTCAGAGCAAAGATTGAAGAAAATAACAAGAAACTAAGTGGCTTGGAAAAGCTCTACTTTACAAAGGAATTGTTACAGCCTCAGATTAGTGATGGCAAATCTTTTAGAGCTTTATGTGCTAACAGCCCACGGTAGCACGTGTGCCGTACGTTTGCCACTGCTGCCTTCGATCACATAGTAGAGACTTCAAGAATGATTTATAGTTGAAAATGTATCTAGTCCCTTAAAAAAATGCCTGGTCATCTTTATAAATAGGTTTGCTTTGATGCGAAGTTTTAGTCCTGCCTAGAAAATCTTAGGAGTTGCGAAAGTATAGTGTAGTTGGTGGTTGGGTAAAGGAAGCTTTTCCCCTAAAAATAAGTGTTATTTCTAGTAGAAGCGACTATAGCCTTCTGTTTACACAGTGCTGTGCTCATTTTAAAAACAGCAGGGCATGTGTGTTAGAGACGTCAGGCAAGTTACATGTTCTTCTGGGCCTGAGAATCTTTACTGGTGTAAAGGGAATTGGATAGAAAAGAGCTGTCGGTTTTCAGATTTTGGATTTCAGTCTCCAGGGAGTGCAGGGAGAGAGGCCTGTTGAGTGGGGACTGTTCTGGATCGACTCAGCTGGGGCTGCCACACAGGTGGCCTCTGGGGAAGCACTCATCTGCTCTTCATACCGTTTTGAGGATATGTTATGCATCAGGCATAGTTCTGGTGCTGGGGACCCTGGAATGACTGAAGCAGGGTGTCAGCCTTCGAGTAGCTCAGCACAGAAAATCGCAGTGTTTTCTTAGCTGTATCTGGGGCTGAGTGGGAGGAGAGGGAGTGGGCAAGAAGGCTGATGGTGTAGAGGATCCCTGAGCATTTTTAAAGAAGCAGATGACAGGCAGAGGACAGCAGCCTCCTTGAGTCACTGCTCATTCACTTCAGAGTGAAAAAGGAGGAGGAGACCGGGCCCCCGCAGGATGGCTGGCATGCGCCTTGTGCCCTGGACAAGACTCTGGGCCTTTACCATACCTGTGAAAGGGCCTTCGGGGAAAGAAAGGCCGTGGGGTCCCAGAGGAGTGCAACATTGGCCCTGAGGAATGGGGGTGGCTTCGGGGACTTCCTATTCCAGGCAGGTCACCCTGGCAAGCCCACCCTCTTCCTTGCCAGGTGCATCTCTCCACCACTTGTGCTTGACCAGGTGAGCCAGGGTCTAACCTGCAGGCCTTTGCACGTGCTGTCAACTCCGCCTGGACCCCTCCTGCCTCTGACCCATTCTATGCCGTCTTACCTCTCGGCTTACAGATCACCTCCCTGAGGAAACCTTTCTTAGGTTACCCATTACTTCCACAGCATACCCTCCTCCATTGCCTGGTACTGGTCCACCCCATAATGATGTATTAACCTCAGCTGTGACTGCTTGTTCACATGTGAGTGCTCCCTCTAGCCCCTGAGAGCCCCTGGGTGCCTGGAAGTGCACGGCTCTTGGCCACAGTGCCTGGCTGCGAGGTGCTCAGGAGATGCTTGCAGGGCGAATGCTCATTCTGTGGTGGAGGCAGCCAGGTTCAGAGGGTGATGTGCTTGCCTGGAGCCAGGCAGCTGTGCCCGTCCTGCAGAAGAAACAGCTGCTTTCTGGGGCCGTGGTGTGCGCTTTCTGTGCAGATCTTAGAAATGAAAGAAGTCACCCTTGTTCTGAGGTTCCCACCGTGTTCCTGCCAGGGCCTCACTGTGTCATGGGTTTGTCTCCAAGAGATATAATCAGAGTGTTCTTACAAACGGGTTTTCCGAGAGCGAGTCTGTGTGCTTTTTCTGATTTCTAGGGCTTTGCCTGAGGCCCTAAAGAATTTCCCAAGTGAATAAATTGTTCCATTTTCAATTTTTGTAAATATGGTCAAAGACTCAGAGAGAAGGAAAACCCATTGTTGCTGCAATGAGAAGACAGCAAGAAGAGACGGGAGGCCTGTGACCTAGAGTCCGGGCATGCGTGTGTGATGCACTTGTGTGGGGTGTGTGCGCATTCCTAGTGTGTGCCCGTGTGGGTTATGTGGGGTGTGCGTGTACTGTGGCAGCGTACGTGTGTGTTCATGGTGTGTGTACACGTAGTGTGTGCACACACTTGAGGACGGAGTTTGTGAGCATGCTGAGGTGGTTCTTCAGGTGAATCCTGTCTCTCCGGCCCACAGAGCTGTCCTGTATTGTTCAAAGGGGAACATTAAACTACACTCACGGGAAAGCAAGAACAACAACAGAAAGAAAACCTGTACTGGCCCCAGAGGTGCTGGCCAACGAGGCAGAAGTGGTCGGTAGGAGTTTTTAGCAGGTAACAGTCTCCCAAGCAGTGAGACCTGGCCTCAAACCTTTTGTGAATAAAATGGGGGTAGTTAAGTGGCTTCCGGTAGTATCAGCACCTAATGAAAAGCAAAGCAGAAACACTAAGGCAGTCAAAGATTTAATCAAAATAAAGGCCAGAAAAAAGGCATTCTGTTTCACTTCCATCCAATAATAAGGGCGTCTAGACACTGTGGTCCGTGTTGCAGTTTTCATGCTAAAATGCTGGTGAATGCATTAAATGGGGCTTTGTCTATCTATGGTTTTCTGAGAGCTATCTTTGGTTCATAAGCTTTTGTTGCTGGAAGAGATTTTTGAGGGTGACAAGGCTAGTGTAATGTACATGTTTGCTTTCTTTTCCATGCAAAGTAGAAACCTAAAACAAGAAGCGATTCAGGCGCAGAAAATCTATCCTCAGAAAGTTCACTTCAAGGGAAGCCAAGCGTTTTGCTGGGACCAAGACTTGGTGCTTCAGCGTAGAATTTGGAAACTCCCAGGATCCCCTGAGCCCCGGCACTGCCTCGGGGACAACACAGTCCAGCCCAGTTGTCCCTGTAGGACTTCATTTCGGGTCTCTGCTCTTCCCTCTGCAACCTTCAGCAGGTTACTCAACTTCTTTGAATCACTGTTCTTTATTTGTAATACCTGCTCCTTTTTTTTTTGAGCACTTAGTGAGAAAAGTAGAAAAGTGTTGGTGAAACAATTGTGTAAAATGTCTTGGACTTTACAGTTGTGACTTGGAGTTGTTACTCCCAGACTGAGTCTCTGGTATGGGAAAACAACAGTGGTGAGGATTTGCAGGTGTGTGTGTGTGTGTGTGCGCGTGCGCGCCTAGGACTGCTGTAACTTACATACTCCTTGCTGTAATTCTCTTACAGGAGAAGAAACTTGAGACCTGGAGCTTGAATAACTGGTTCAAGGTTACCAAGTTGGTGAGTAACAGAGCTGGGATGGTACCTTGCCCCTCTTTCTGGCTCAGGGCCTGTGCCCTTTACCACTTCTCTCCAAGGAGAGAGTGACGTGGATGGTGACGGCCAGGCCACTGGTTTGATTCAGTAGAAGTCAGACCTCTGCCTCTGTTGAAGTCAGAATACCTATGCATTCTTTCATGTGCTCTGTGAGTGTCTGTTCAGAACCTGTGAAGTTATCAGGTGAAGTTATTAATTTCAGTTACCGTAAGTTTGGAGGGAAGGGAGCATGTGCAGCCTTCCTGTCAGTACCAGTAGTGCTAACTAATCTTTATTGAGTGCTATGGGCAGACCCTATGCTTAGTGTTAGTGCCTCAGTTAAGCCTCACAGCAGCACTACAAAGTTCAGGTTAAACGACGGGAGCTACCTTGCTCAAGGTCTGTTTGTCAGGGGTGGAGTCAGTATTCACAAGCAGGCAGTACACCTCAGAAGCCAGTGATCCTGTCATCCTACAGGGCCCCTCCTGGGAAGCCGTGTACTCTTTGAGCCTGGGTACCCTCCACCCCAAAGGCACTGTCTTCTGCCCGGTTTTTCCTGGGCCTCCTGGCTATATCAGTGCCCTCCCTTTGGCTGGAGGCTCTGGCCAGGCCTCACCATTGGACAGAGACCCTTGGCAGGGTGCCTGTGGCAGTCTCTGCTCAGGCGTGCCTGTGACTTGTGTTTTCATGGAGCTACGCAGACTGTAAAACGCATGACTCTTAATCAGAGAGCGTGATGAATTTTTAATGTTACACCCACCTCACCACCCCCACATCAGGATATTCATTATTCATGTCATCCCAGGATATTTATTCTCTCTTGCCCCTTTGCAGTTAGTTTGCCAGAAAGAGAACCACTATTCTGATTTTTATCATCATAGATTCATGCTTCTGATATATCCATATCTAAACACACTTGCTCAACACAAACAAAATAGAGATAAAAATAATGCTTTAGATTGTGTGGGTGACCCTTACTTTGCACCCAGCGGGTGCCTCTCAGAGTGAGTATAAATGGGAAGCATGGATCTGCCCTTCCCTGTCAGTCTTTGTGCCCATGACCTTTTAGAGTGCAAGCATCTTGTGCCATCAAGTGTTCCTCATACTTAGAGATTTTAATTACCCCACAACATGTCCCTCAAAGCCAAGCCAGCTAATTCATATGGTGCTCAGTCTAAGAAACCAACTCTGGCACTAATGGAGAAACTGGCTTCCTTGCATGGTAGATGGTTTGCCGGTCTCCACTGTAAGTCTTTTACTGTTAGATTTTCAGTGGGGAATTTAGACTCTTCAATTTTCCTATTATGCTAACTTTAGATACTAACCCTTGAGTAAGTTTCAGTGTTAGTGCATACAGAACTCAAGCCTGTGTAAGTGGTTTTATTGGGTTTGGTAACGTGGAACACTTCTGGCAATAAGATGGACTAAGCTGATTTGTATGATTCCTTCCTGATACGAACACAGAGTTGATGGAAATACAAGAATTATATCCAGGGGAACTCATCAGAAAAGGGAAACCCACCAGTGCGAAAAGTGAAGAGAGAAATGTGAGCCCAGTGGTTGCATGTGTCCCAAAGCTTCATGGAGCTTTTGCACCCAGCCAGAAGCCCAAGAGTCTGGAGGCTGGCATTTTAATGCCACCTGGGCCTAGAAATGAGGCCTGGAGTCAAGGAAGGAGTGAGTGCTCTGGAGGGGGCTGGGAAAGCTCCACTGCATGGAGCTTACCTTGAGTCAGCAAATGGCAGCAGCAAGAAATTAAAAACCTGGCACTGTGACACATGTGGTTGTGCCCAGTTTATATTTATTTTTATACTTATGTATTTT
>RJWT010019164.1:0-18533 GCA_004365215.1 Cuniculus paca
TCACTTTGTACTTTCCTTATAGAGGCATGTAAAATCAGAAAGAGGAAATATACATGCCTACAATAAAACTGGGACTCCTTCCACCAAGCCAGATAAAAACACAGAAAAATAAAATTATGGACTAATATCTGTCATAGTTATAGACTTAGACCTTCCATAAAATGCTAGGAACTAATCCCAGCAGTCTAGTAAAAGGATATTAAACCTCCTTTGAGTGGGTGTTATCCTGAGAATGCAAGACTGACGCAGTTTTGAAAAAATATCAATGTAATAATTCATCTAACACCAGACTATTTGTTAAAATACCATGATTATCTCAACACAGACAAAAAAATGAAAATTTAAATTGCTAATTAAACTTACTAACAAACTAGGAACAGAAGGAAACCTATTTACTCTGATGAATGACATTTCTACAACTGACTGGCAAAAGACTCGATATGTTTCTCCTAAGATTAAGAACAAGGGGCTGGGGATTTGGCTCAGTGGCCTAAGTGCCTGCCTGGCAAGTGCAAGGTTGTGAGTTCAATCCCTGGTGCCCCCCCCCAAAAAAAATTAAGAACAAGACAAGGACATCCACTTTCAATGACTATGTTCATATCACACTGAATATTCATGCAAATGCAACATGTTAGACTAGAAGAGAAATAAAAGTCATGTAGGTTTTATTTCTTCCATTGGAAAAAATGGAAGAAATTGGAAAAATGGAAGAATTGGAAAAATGGAAGAAACAAAACTGCATTTTTTCTTAGACCATATGTTCATTTGTATAAAAAAATTCACTTGGGAATCCACAAATCTATTAGAAATAAGTGAGTTAAAACATGCAAAAGAATTCCCACATGGTAAAAACCATGAAGAAAACAGGTGTAGAACGGCCAAATCTCAATTTAATAAAATCTACTTGTGGCAAACCAATAGCCAGCATTATACTAAATGGGAAAAGCATTCCCCTAAAATCAGGAACAAGAGAAGGACATTCACTATCACCACTTCTATAAAATAGAGTACTTGAACTATTAGAGCAATCAGGAAAAAATAAAGAAACAAAAGGGATACACATAAAAAAGGAAGAAATATGATATGATATGCTATATGGAAGAGCCAAACAACTCCCCAGAAAGCTCTTTGAATTAATAAACAACATCAGCAATATAGAGGGTTACAACACGCAAAAGTTATTAACATTTCTGTACACTAAAAATAATCTCATAAGAAGGAAATTATTAAAACAATACCATTCACAGTAACTGAGAAAATCTGGAAATTAACCTAACCAAGGAAGTGAAAGACCTCTACAATAAAAACTAAAGTACTCTGGAAAAGGGGATCGAAGAGGACATCAGAAAATGAAATGATGTCCTCTGCTCCTGGATAGGCAGAATCAATATTGTTAAAATGGCCATACTCCCAAAAACTGTTACCCAGATCCAATGCAGTCCCAATCAAAATACATTACAGAACTAGACAAAACAACCCTAAAATGTATAGAGAACCAGAAGAGACCCAGAAGAACAAAAACAGTTTTGAGCAACAAAAGCAAAGCAGGAAGACATACAAAATCTGACTTGAAGACATAAGTGTAGGAAAGGATTTTCTAAGCAGATCCTCAATTACACAAGAAATAAGAGCAACAAATGGAAATACATCAGACTAAAAATCTTCCATATAGCTAAAGAACCAACCTACTGAATAGGAAGAAAATTCCCAGCTACTCCTCAGGTAGAGGAATAACATCTAGAGTATATTAAAAAAAATTGACCACTTAAATCATTGGAAACGGATAAGTGAAATGAGCAGATTTTTTCCATAGAAAGTAGTACAAATGGCTAGCAAATATTTAAAAAAATGTTTAATACCTCTGGCAATTAGAGAGATGCAATTATAACAAGGCTAGGCTTTTGTCTTACATCAGAAAGTATGGCAACCATTAACAAGTCAAACAATAACAAATGTTGATGTAGCTGTGATGAAAAAGGAACTCTCCTACATTTTTTCTGGGAAAGTAAACTAGTACAACCATTATGGAAATCAATACAAAGATTTCTCAAAGAATTAAAATTAAAAATTCTATATGACCCAATGATGCCACTTCTAGGTATGCTCCCCAAAGAGTTCAAACATCATACTACAGTAGTACAAAGCAATTCATAATAGCAAAATCCTAGAAAAAGTGTGTATACCCATTAACAGATTCTTGAATAAAGAAAATGTAGTATCTGCATATAATGGAATACTACTCAGCTATAAAAAAGGACAAATTTGAGATATTTGTAGGAACCTGCAGCACCTGCAAAATATAATGTTGAGTGAAATGTACAAGTTTAAGTGCATATCATATCTCTCATTTGAAAAAGACAAAGTGCAAATTAAGAGAAAAACAAAGGCAAGATAAAAGGAGATAAGAGGTTGGATCTCTTGTAGATGAGAAGGGGTCCAGGGGACCAAGAAAGAGGAATGAGGGGAATGAGATGGGGAAATAGGTTGAGAGAAGTGCTGCAACATACAAGGAGCTAATAACCTTAATTAATGTGAACATTATATGCATAAACATGAACTAAGATTATTAATAGCAACAAGAATGAAAACTCAGAAAGGGGAATTAAAGGAGTGAGAGCAGAAGGAAGGAGGGAAGGGAATTACAAAAAGAAACAAGCTGTATTATGTACACCTACCAACTCTCCCAGATGATTGCAAGGTGCATGTACTAATAGAAAAACTAAAAGAAAATAAAGGTACAAGATAAACCATCAATCATCATCAAAGCAATCATCATCTTGTATACTTGGAAAATGCTGAGAGTAAACTGTAAGTATTCTCTTCATAAAGAAGAGGATTATATTACTATTGCATGCATAAATTAGCTTGATTCAGTCATCTTAAAATAAGCAATGGCACCCCTTACTCCATATTAACTTTCCATTGTTTCAGTTGCCCGAATCAACCTCTTTCTAACGTTACCCGTGAAGCTATTATCATGGTTCAATGACCCAGGATTGCCTGGCAGAGATGATTTTCCTTCTGATACATTATCAGAAAGCCAATACTAACTCAGTGCTACATCACAATTCCTACATCATTCACTTCTAATTAAATCCCAGAGGCACTGTATCATCTCATACCATCTCAGGTGGAAGGGTGAATATAATATAGCAAAATATTTTGTTTTAGAGAGAAAAACTACATTTATATAACTTTTATTACAGTGAGTCATAATTATTCTGATTTCTTTTTAGTTATTGTTAATCTATTTCTGTGACCTACTTAGAGAATAAACTTTATGAAATTTAAATGTAGTCTACAGTATACAGGGTTTAGTACTATCCACAATTTCAGGTATGTACTGAGGGCCCTAAAATAGATACCTGACAGTTAAGAGAGGACTGCTGTATACATATAACAAAACATTATGTGGTACCACATATATACACACAATTTGTGCTTTTCAATTAAAATAAATAATCTCATATTTACATTCACTAGCAATAAAAATTGGTTTTTAAATTTCTATTCTATGACAAATAATCTATTTGATTACAATTCCATGAAATAATTACATACTTAAGTATAAATCTTACATTGCACTGGGTTATGCTGAAACTAAAAAAATACTGAATAAATGTAAGAAAATTAAAATACTAAAGAGATATAACACATTGATGAAAAAGATGATTTAATATTATAAAAATATCAATTCTTACATACTGTTTTAATGAAATAAAATCCCATTCAAAAATCTAAGTGGGATTTCTTTTCATAAAACCTAACAGCTATGTTTAAAATTTATGTGGAAAAGCAGAGACAAGAAAAGTCTGATACCTTTGAAAAATAAGAACAAAATTGAACAAAGTTTTAGTTATGGAAAGCGAGTAAGTTCTGGAAGTCTAATATATACCAATGTGACTCTAGTTAATAATACTGCATTGTATAATTGAAGTTTGTTAAGAGAGTACAACTTAAGTGTTCTTACCATAAGAATGAATGAGAAAAAATAGTATTTGGTTATACAGTAAATGTGTTTTATAATAATGAAAAATAAATGTCTTTCTTCTAAAAAAATCAACTGAAAGCTAACACCTTTACAAAATTACAAAATGCATATTTATACTCAACATCTCAAATTTCCCTTTAATATTCCTCTTCCTCAGTTTTTCATAACCCATAATGTTCCCCATGCCCATTTACAATTCCTTCCAGCCTCCATCTACAAGGAGATCATGCTTGGGAACTTTCCTTTCCTTACATATTCCCAGAACTACGCTTTCCTAATGGCTATGAATCCAGTTATTTCCTGAAATAGCACCATCATCATGCAATGAAATGACTCTCATGTCACTATGACACCCAAAAGAGGATTTGTCAGCCTTTGGACTTTTTCTTGAACTCAAATTATGTCATACATGTAGGCAACTCTTCATTATATTGATTTTTTTTAGATTGATGTTATATCAAATTTAAGAACAAAGTCTACAAACAAAAGATTCTGTCACAAATAATTTCTCAAATGAAGCTCCCTTTATCTACCCAAGGCTTCTCTATACTTCTTTGAAATCACATTTGCTTACATTCAAACAGATGTGGGTTAAAAATTCCAAATTAGTTCTTGTTAGCTTTCTGGATTTAAACTACTTTTCTTCTCCATGATTGAGTTTCCTCATATTTAAAAAGAAGTAGATTGTCTCTATCTCATGAAAACTTTGTGAAAATTAAACAAGTTCTTCACATGATCTGATACATAGTAAACAAGAAATAAATAGTAACTACTCCTGATATTATTACTATGACAATGCTTACTCCAATTAAGTAACAAACAAGTAGGTTCATGTATACACATATTTATGAATCTTTAAATGAAGGTGGAACTACTGAGCATATAAAAATGTAAGACTTACATTCAATTCAAAAAGATTTCAATTTAAGAATTTTGTTCTAATATATGTAAAACACCTATAGTGGTTGCCGAGTGTGACTTCCTTAGAGACACATATTACTGATCACTAAACCTTAAACATGACACTTGCAAATGTTATATCATAGACACAATGACAGTTCACCTAATACAGTATTTACATTAATGTTACCCTCATTTTCATGTACTTTATAGTATAAGTCTCATCATATTCATCAAAATTTTATTCAGCTAAAAAAATGACATCTGAAATGCCATACTTCGTTCATTTACTTAGAAACTCAGCATTGTGCTCTCAGCTCAGAATCCACAGGCCACATTGCCAAGAGTGACTATGGCAACCACATTAGTGCCCCAATCCTGACAATTTAACAGGAGACATCATGACAGAAAGTATCAGGAGGTACTGTTGCCACAGACAGTCTCAGACAGCTACTGACTTCTTGGAAACCTGCTCTGCTGTGTGGGGTTAGCACAAGATATAGTGCAGTATGAAGCAGGACTGGCAAGAGTTCATGCTGACTCCTCAGGATAGACAGAAAGGGTGTGATGCTGCCTTCCCTTTCCAAGAAGGAAACAAGCTCAAAACCCATTAAACCCTCAGAGATTATTATAATTTCTGTCTCCATCACTTGTAAAACAGACCTCTGAGCTTTAGTTACTGAAACAGGCAACTTATAAAATCAATTTCCAAGGAGTATTTTTTAATTTACTAATAAAAATTTAATAGCTAATTAAATATCCCCAAAAATTCTCTATCAACACATATAAGATTGCAATAATTTACTTAGGGACTTTGGATATGGACTGACGTTCTGAGACCTGTAACTTATTAAATTTTACTTATAGGATAGATGTACATGTATACACTTATACGTGCTTAGAACTACTCCTAAAGAGTTTACAAGAGCAGATTTTATTAAGTACCAAGATATGAACAGCTACTTTGAAGAAAAAATGAGACATTATGGTAGCCATAGCTGAGTTCTTATCTTCAGGTTCTGAAGTCCATTAATGCTTTTATTCTTTGACTTGATTGGTTTAAGTCTGTTTTCTACTATTTGATTGCAATATGTGAGAAGATATGAACAGCTTTTTTAAAGAAAACAAAGGATATTAAGGTAGCCATTGTTAATTTCTTATTGTCTAATTTGAAGGTCCTTTACTCTTTTGTTTTATCTGGTTTTATCTTATTTTGTTTTGTTTGAGTTTAATGTGTGTGAATGTATGAACAACCATTTCGAAGAAAACAAGAGACACTGGGGTAGCCAATGTTGATTTCCTGTCTTTATGTTTTGAAGACATGTATTGCTTGCAGTGTTCTGTTCTGATATGCTTTGTTGTGTTTAACTCTGTTCTGTTTTTTTTTGTTTTATTCTCTTTAAAATAAAATAAATAAATGAATAAATAAATAAATTTTACTTATAAAAACTCTGAGATTGTACCAACATGCACAGTTGAACAGCCTTTGATTAATGAGAGAATATATAAACTTAGCAGTTATTTTTTATATGTGAATCCATCAAGTCATACTACATTGCAACATTAAGAAGCACCACTCTTAAGAGTCTGTCCTAAGGAAACTACTTTTTGATAAAGAGAATTAACAAATTCTTTCAAGAATATTAACATCCATTAAAAACCTGAAACAGACCAATAATATAATCCCTACAATTCTTCATCACTGATAATTCAAACCTACTTAGGAAAAAAAATTCTTTTTGCTCCTGAAGTGTCTTTGCTTTCTTGATTCTTTCTTGTTGCTAATTTTACCATAACTATTTAAAACTTATACACCATAATATTCCTACTACACCTACCGAATTTTAGAGCTCAAAATATCCTCACTTTGGTTCATGAATTTCTGGAAGTAGTTGAAAAAGATAAGAGGGCACTTGATAAAGAAAAGTGACTCTATGGGCTATTTCTATGTATGTCAAAGTGCAGTCAGACTACTTCAAAAAAGAGAGTGGTGGGAGCCACATTAATGATATTTCTAACTGAAAGCACTAAGGCCACCTCAGCCTTAACTGCAAAAAATGAAAAATTAGTGTTATAAAATAGTTCTACTGGATGTTGTTCACACAGAGCTTGAAAAAGTACTAGAAATAGTAGACATTTCAGATGTAAAATAATGTAAGTTACAAACAGAAAATACTTTTACAACTATCTATGTAGTTTTGTTTGAAATATTTATTGAAATATTTCTATATTTCTAATACGTGAATATACAATTACAAATTTTGTAAATGAAAGCATGTGATGATGACTCCTTACATTTAAGGATCCAAAATAAAATAACTAGCTGTAAGATATGTCCCCATGTTAAGGTAGCCATTGTTGGTTTCTTGTTGTCTGATTTGAAGGCCTGTAATGCTTTCACTCTGTGGTTTTATCTGGTTTTATATTATTTTGTTTTGTTTGAGTTTATTGTCTGTGAATGTATGAACAACCATTTTGAAGAAGGCAAGAGACACTAGGGTAGCCATTGTTAATCTCCTGTTGTTATGTTTTGAAGACCTGTATTGCTTGCAGTGTTCTGTTCTGAAATGCTATGTTGTGTTTGACTCTATTCTGTTTTGTTTTGTTTTGTTTTGCTTTGTTCTATTCTCTTTAAAATGAAAAAAAAATAAAAAATAAAAAGATACGTCCCCATGTATGTGCCCAGAAGATATTGAACTTCATTATGGGACAAACCTTTCTAGCATGGGATACACTGAATTGTATAATTTTCTCCTATTCTGCCTGACTGCTCTTTATTTAACTCTACTATCATACATGCTCACTTCTGCCTTAGGTGCACGCAGTACCTTAGCCCATTTGCGCTACCAGTTCATAACTCAATCCGACTGAAACACTGACATATTCTTCAGAACTATAAATTCATGGGATGTTTTATAAACCTACAATTTGGAAAATGGAAGTAACAGAAATCAAAAACTCTAGAGACAGAAATTAAACAGGTAAGATATTAAAGATATGGAAAATTAACAAGGTAAATGTTACTGTTTTTCAGGGGAATTCCTTAGAAATATTGTTTTGCTATAAGTTTGTATAATTTTAATTTTAAAAATTGAATTTAAAACTGATAAATAGCAACAGACTCATGTCTCTCTCATTGTTCAATTAAACCAATAAGAAGAATTGTAGGCTTAGTAGAAAAGCTATTACTGATGAATAATTTTTCTCTCAAATACATATAAACACAACAATCTTTTTAAAATTGAAGTTCATTGGTACAATTTAGATATACATAATGATTACATTCCTCATAGAAAATTTGTATCTGTACATGACACTTCTTGATTTCGCTTTTTTCCCCCATTCTCCACCCCTCCCTTTAACCTTTCTTGGTCATCTCATTTACAAAGCTTTGTCTCCATTTTATCCTTCTTGTCTCATTTTTTCTTTCCCTTTCCTGTGTCTCTCCCTCCCCCTCTCCCTAATTCCCCTTACCTTTTGAACAATTTCTTCTTATTTTACAGTATCTATTATGCATTTTGGTCCATTCTAGCTAAGTGGATGCACCTTGAGACCATACTCTTAAGTGAAGTAAATTATACATTCATGTTTAAATTTCTCTCAGATGTGAGAAACTGAAAATGTAAATAAGGACCCAAACTCCTAATGACCTAAATTGAGGGTCAACTTTGAAATGACAATTTAGAGTGAGAGCTAATAAAGGAGAAACTATCACAAATGTGTCACTGATTCTTTAAAAATCCCTATGCTTAAAATATCAAAAAAAAAATTTTGGCATTTTATGTAAGATCAATTTTTATAGATGTTTGAGAACCATCATTTTTAGTTTTGCTCTCTTAAAAAATTTAGGTCACTAAATTCTTGAAGCATTATTACATTTATTATTTCATTAGTATTTATATTTATAATATTGATATAAATGTAGCTTTTAAAATTATGTACATTTCAAAATTATATACTTTTTCCTATGTATGTTCTTTCTACAGAGCATCCACATCTCAAGAGTAAATAAATGAATAGCTACAAACCATGTTGGTTGGCATGCCTTTGTGTAATAGTTGGAGCTCTTCAGAGAAACAGCAAACAAGATATATATATATATATATATATATATATATATCTGCAGTGATATTTATTTTGAAGCATGTTTTACAAGATTGTGGAGGCTTGACAAACCCCAGTCTCATGAGATAGTCTTGCAGCTGGGTACTCATAGTAGCACCACAATTCTAGTTCAAAGGCATCAGTTGACCCAATTCCTTCTTCTCAGTCTCTGACCTACTAAGAGTTTTAAGTAATTGGATGAGCCCCATTCATGTCACGAGTGATAATCCATTTTACTCAAAATTCACTGATTTAAATGTCAGTGCCATCTAAAAATAACTTAAATAAAACTTACAGAATAATGGTTGACCAAATATTTGGGGACCTTGCTTCAGTTAAGTTGGCACACAAAATTAACCATCATAGCATGATAATTCTTTAGTAGTCTTTGAAAGCATCATGCAAAGAAAGGACTATCCAAGCCAACGGCTTCTTTCTCTTCCAGCCCAAATGACAAGGGAAAGTATGGCAACAAATTAGACACCAGTCACAAACACTGTTGCTAGCACTTACATCCCTTGACTAGAACACTCAGAAATCATGGAAACCCAGAGGTCTCCTGCCTAATTTGCACTTTCCCATTCTGAAATAGTCATTTCACTATTAAAGAAAAGAACAAATATAAATATAATGTAGATTAAATGTCCCTCTCTGCTGAGGCTTAACAAGCAAGATTAGCCAGAGTGCAGGGCTTGGAACTTTCATCATAGCCGGCCCAAACTTTCACAGTGCTTTAATCCTAGCTGCCTCCTCCTCCTCCTCCTTCTCCTCCACCTCCTCCTTTTTACTTTTTTATTTTATTAGCATATGTTTCAAATTCATGCAGTTTACAATCATCTTGGGAAGTGGATACATGTACATACTACATAATTTTTATAATCCCCTTCCCTCCCCCTAACTCCCTTCTGGTCTACTTCCCTTATCTTGATCTTCATTATTCTTCATATCATTAATCTTAGCTCATGTTATGGCATATAATGTTCACCCTAAGTTTGAGGTTATTAGGTTCCTCTACATGGCACTCTTCTATGTAAAGTATCATGTAAAATATCATCTTAAAATAATGACTATTTGAGTTCTTTCTTTCTTAGATGTATTCTCTTTCTTTCTTTTCCTTGCCTTATTGTTCTGGCTAAGTTTGTAAGTACCATATTTTATAGAAGTGGTGATAGTGGGTATCTTTGTGTTGTTCCTGATTTAAGGGAGAATTCTTGTAGTTCTTGCCATTTAGTAAGATGCTGGCTATTGTTTTGTGACTCCTAGAATTTTTAAAACATTAGTTTTAGCTGAACATAGTGGTGTGCACCTGCAGTGCAGCACTCTCAAAGGCTGAGAAGGAGGATTACAAGTTTGAATGGGGCAATTTAA
Source organism: Cuniculus paca (assembly GCA_004365215.1). NCBI lineage: Eukaryota > Metazoa > Chordata > Mammalia > Rodentia > Cuniculidae > Cuniculus > Cuniculus paca. The sequence continues at coordinate 10,364 of RJWT010019164.1, forward strand.
CAACTTAGCTCCAGTCTCAAAAATTTAAAATAATACAAATAATAACGACAACAACAGCAATGGCAACAAAAGATGTAGCTCAGTGCAAAAGCCCTGGGTTCCATCCCAAATACCTTCAAAATTAGTTTTACTTATGGAGCCATCTATAGAACTTTTCATATACTTTCAGGTTATTATCAGTCTCAGCTTCCTGGAATAGGACAAAGGAGGAGAGGGTAGAAAAATCCTTCAAAATTAAGAAGTGGTAAAATGCTCTAAAACACTTTGAAAATAGGGACAGTTATGATTTAATAAGGACAGCAACTTCATGTTGCACATATATTAAAATCATTTATTTCTACAGGTTAGTCTTTTCTTTGTGGTACTGGGGATTGAATCCAGAGCCTTTTCACAGAAATACACTTATTTTATTATTCTTTATTTTGAGACAGGTTTTAGCCAAGTTGCTTAAATTGCTCAGGCTGGCCTGAATTTACAATCTTCTTTCATCAACACCCCAGGGTGCTGGAATTGCAGGTAGGCATCATCACACTGGGTCTGTCTTTCTTAAGGGTTTGTTAAAATGAATAATATTTGATAGAGTGTCTGTGAAAGAAAATTCAGAAAGTCTCAAATCAGTGTGCTAAGCAAATCCAGGAAAAACTCAACTTTGGTTATACATTAAAGGAAAAATAGAATAATGATGTCTTGAATTCATTTTAATACCATCTATGTGAAATAGTTTATTTTGTTGAATGAATGTATATATTATTTGATAATAGAAACTTCAAATTATTTTCTTTATTAAGCATTTTTTACACAGAAGTAGTAATATGCAATGATAAGATAGAATAGCAAATGAACATTTAAAAAAAGTTCAGAGAGAAATTTATCCAGTGACCAGCAAGGAGAGATTTTCAGTAATCTAGCCTGAGGAAGCAGAGACAGAAACGAGCTTCTGGGAATCTGATGTAATGACACAGATGACCAAAGCTGAACTTTAACACAAATAAAGTATCTGCTTCTTCTCCCCAAATCTCAAGCTTACAGGTTTAGTAGTTTAAGATCAAGCTTCAAAACATAAAAAAGGATTCAGTGAAACATCAAAGAACAACATAGATCCTCAAAACACCACCTTTGTGACTGGTCCAGGTAGAGTAGAGGATACTTTATGAAATGATACCCCCAAACCTCCAGTTCATATGATATTTAATCCTCAAGTCAGAGAACAGCTACAATTATATTAAATGAAAGCCAAATGCATGTGAACGAACATAAACACATTTCCTTTTATTCAAATATATCATTCATGCTCAGGAATACTTCTATGGCAATCATACCGATGTGACTACTGATTCACCAAAAATTTCTGCATCCATTTCTGTCATAAAAAGTACTCATGAGAATCAGTTGCCCAGCTAGAAAGAATTTTTTTCATATGTCTTTTATGTAAAATCATCATGCAGCTACTTCTTTTATTTCTTTCTCTTTTTAACTAGACATTGACAATATTAGCAGAAATAGTGTGCCCTCTTCCAGATGGTGAAGAGTAGATATGCCATCTTTTTCTTCACTCTCCTCATTTGTCCCCTGAATGTAGATTTTGAGACCCCAGGAGATAGTAGAGGCATAGAATAATAGAAGACTTGGTTCCTGAATCACAACATACAGGAACTCTCCCTTCTCTAGAAATCAGGAGTGCCTATGTTAGAATGTTATGTGTTCAAGAAAATAAAATTTATAGAAAAACAATCCCTGGAATCATCACATGTGTTTATTACACACAGTAGTCAGGTCCTAACTAGTATAGATTTACATGTGAACAATTATGATTTCTTAATGTCACCTTGATTAAAGCAAATATACTTTTCAAAAGCCCATGAATTCATCAGTGTCTTGAGTCAAGATACTGGAAAGTCTTGAGGAAAAAGACTTCAAGATGCATTATATTTATAAAAGGAATGAATCAGAATCATGGAGGAATTCTCTTTGATAGTACTAGGTCTCTGAGAAGATCTCAAATTGAATTAAAGTACCTGGATCCTGAAGTGAAGAGTTATGGAACACCAACATTCTTCTAGGAATAGGTATTGCAAAGAAGTCTGATAATGGATGTTACTGATGAAACCTGAACTCCTAAATACATAATATTTGAGAGCCTCTATTTTGGTTTATCCTCAGCTTCATTATAGAATGACTTTTCTTTATATTTTACAGTGTCATGCCAACATTACCTCCAGAAAGGCAAAGGAATTATGGAAAGTGGAACAAGAAGCTGTATTTTAACCCATAGATATAGATATAGATATAGATATAGATATAGATATAGATAGATATAGTGCTTTCTCTCATTTCTTTGGAGACAAAGAAAGTTAGTACATACTTGTTAAGGGAACAATTCAAGAGTAAGAGATAACAATCATGAATATATATGTGCCAAATACCATCATACTCAACTATATAAAACAAACAATAATGGTAATGGAAAAATAAGGTAAGCATGAATACAATTGTAATGGGAGAACTTAATATCCCTTTGTCATAAACAGACTGATCAACTAGACAAACATCAAAAAAGAAATATCAAAGCTGACCCAAGTTTTTGAACAAATGGACTTAGTAGATATTTACATAGTGTTCTAGCCAACAAAAACAGAATGCACCTTCTTCTCAGCAGCACATGGAACTTTCTCCAAAATAGAGCACATGCTATCTCATAAACTACCCTCAAGAAAATGCATAAGGATTTAAATTATCCCATGAATATTATCAGTTCACGGTGCAATGAAATTGGAAATCAGTGTCAAAAGAAACCACAAAAACTACATAAACACATGGAAATTAAATAACACTCTCTTGAATGACCAATGGATCACAGATGAAGTTAAAAAAAAAGTTTCTATAATTAATCAGTAATGCTAGCATGATATACTGGATCTTATAGGACACAATGTAATGACTTCTACAAGGAAAGTTTATATAAGGAGTGCCTATATCACAAAAAACACAGCAAGCTCAAATAAATAACCTAATATTGAATCTAAAACTTCTAGAAAAAGAAGAACAAATCAAACTCAAAGAATATATAAGGGAGGAAATTATAAGCATCAAAGTAGAAATTAATGCATTTGAGACTAAGAAAGCAATACAAAGAATCAATGAATCAAAGAGTTGCTTCTCTGAAAGATTAAATAAAATTGACAAACCTTTAATCAACCTTTTCAAAATAAAGGAAAGAAAAGACTCAAATCCATGCAATAAGGAATCAAAAAGGTAAAATTACAATAGAACCTACAGAAATTCGGAAGATCATCAATATCTACTTTTAGAACCTGTATTTAAATAAAATGGAAAACACAGAATTGGATAGATTTATAGATATGTATGAATTACCACAGCTGGATCAAAAAGATATAATAATTATAAATAACCCAATATTAGTCAATGAAATTGAAAATAAATTTTAAAAATTATCAACAAAGAAACTCCCAGGTCCTGGTGGATTCACTGCTGAATCCCACACGAAATTCAGATATCTAATGCCACTACTCCTCAAACTCTTTAATTAAATTAAAAGGCAAGCAATATTCTCTGGCTCTTAGAAGCAAGCATTACTCTGATAGCAAAAGCAGAGAAGGATTCAACCAAAAAGGGGAACTTCAGGCCAATCTACTTAATAAACATAGTTGCAAAAATCCTCAATAAGATACTGGCATACAGAATGCAGCAAATCATCAAGAAGATTACACACTATGACCAAATAGGATTCATCCCAAGGATGCAGGAATAGTTCAACATATGCAAATAAATAAATGTAACATACTTTCTCAAAAGAACCAAAGACAAAAACCACACGATCATATCAATAGACACAAGAAAAATATTTGACAAAGTCAAACACCCATTCAAGATAAAAAGTATCTACAGAAAATCGGAATAGAATGCCTTTATCTCAATCTGATAAAAATCCATCCATGACAAACAAACAGCCAACACTAGCTGCTAAATGATCAAAAACTGAAAACTTTCACTTTAATATCAAGAACAAGACAAAGGCATCATTCCTGTTCAATATGGTTCTGGAAAAGTTAGCCAGAGCAAATTGATAAGAGAAATAAAATGAATAAGAATAGGAAATGAAGTTAAATTACCATTATCTGTGGATGACATGGTACTCTACATTGGAGACCCCAAAAAATCCACCAAAAGACTCCTAGAATTAATAACCAAATTCAGCAGCATAGTAGGATACAAAGTCAATACTCAAACATCAGTAGCATTCCTGTATGGGAATAACAAATTCTCCAAGACAGAGATTAGGGAAATCACATGTTTCACAATATCATTAAAAAATGAAACACTTAGGTATTAATCTAACAAAGGAAGTGAAAGACATATACATTAAAAACTATAATACTCTGGACAAGATCAAAGAGGATATCAGAAAATGGAAGGAGATCCCATTTTGGACAGACAAAACCAGTATAGTGAAAATGGTCATACTTCCAGAATGGTTATACAGTTTTAATGCAGTCCCAATCAAAATACCAATAACATACCTCACAGAATGAAAGAAAATAACCCTAAAATTCATAAGGAACCAGAAGACACCTATAATAGCAAAAGCAATTCTGGGCAAAAAGGGCAAAGGAGGGAGTATCGAAAACCCTGACTTGAAGTTATACTAGAAAGCTTCCAAGATGCTAGCATGGTACCAGACAAAAAAAAATAGACCCAAGGATCAGTGAAATAGAGTAGAAGATAGAGAAATAACTCCAAGCGCATTCAGCTACCTTATCTTTGACAAAGGGGCCATACACCTTCACTGGAAGCAAGATAATCTCTTTAATAAATTGTGCTGGAAAAACTGACTTTCCACATGCCAAAAGTTGAACCTAGACCCATATCTCACACCACGCATTAAACTAAAATCAAAATGGATAACAATCTAAATATAAAAGCAAACAATCTGCTGGAAGATAAAATAGGTAAAATTCTTGAAGACATAGGTATAGGCAAAGACTTTATGAACAAAACCCCAATCGTACAGGAAATATCACAAAGAATCAACCACTGAGATCACATCAAATTAAAAAGCTGCTGAACAGCAAAGAAACCACCAACAGGGTGAAGAAATATCCCACAGGATGGGGAAAGATTTTACCAACTAATCCTTGGACAAAGGATTAGCATCTAGAATATATAAAGAACTCAAAAAAAGCAGACAATGCCCCCCACCAAAAAATTTAAAGACCCAGTACAAAAATAGGCATCTGAAATGAATCGATACTCTCAGATGAAGAAGTACAACCAGCAAACAAATACATGAAAAACTGCTCAACATCACTGGTCATTCAAAAAATGTGAACTATGAGATTCCATTTCAGTCTTGAAGGAATGGTTTGACCAAAAGAATGGTTTGAAGGGTTTGACCAATTATTTACCACTCCATGAAGTGAGTGAGCACTGATTCTGGTAATAATCCTGGTTACTTATTACCATATAAAATTGCTAAATCCTCCTTCTTTTTATTTAAATTCAAACAGAGCAAGGAGAATAACCATGAATAATAACCATCTTGTATTACTTAATTACATATAGAATTTGAACAATTTATCATTAAATGCACTGTACAGATCATCTTAACAAGGTAAGTCACCACATTGCTACAATTACAGTAGATTCTTTACATCTTTTACCACCTATAATTAAATTAAATTTTACCATGAACTATGTCACAGGTATATATTCACCTACTTGAAAGGTAAAGATGAGGGCAAACATAAATGTCTAAAAAGGATGTAATCAAATAAATCATTAATCATTTGAGTTTTAATTTTACTGGATAGGAAGAAAATGGCTCTACGTTTGAAAAAATGTGATTGTCTTTAATGATATAAAATTTAAACAGTTATAAGTTCACTATTTTTCTTTTTTTGTTTGTTTAAGCTCACTGTTTTTCAATGACTTTGGCCACATGTTGAAAATAGAAAAGAGAAAGTATGTTCCCAGGTTCTTCTGGCTACACAGGAGGAGGGCTGCCAGAGAAATGTATTGAACAGTTTTAGGACAGCTCCACTTTAGTGAGCAAAGCAATCATAAGAAATCAGCAAAATCACACACTTTCTGGAGGTCTGAGAAAACAGAGAGTACAACATTAAACAAGCACAACAAACTCTTCGAGAGGAGAAACTACAAAAGAGAGCAATCAATATTTGTGTAAAAGTGCTATTTTTTAAGGTGAACTTCTTCACCTATTTGAGGATCAAATTTGCCAAATTACGGCATTTGAAAACTGCTTGATCTGCTATCATAAACACTGAGCACTGATGTGCACAGGCACTGGAGTGTCCTGATGCCCCTATTTTTTCCCATTGGTCTTCAAGTAATTCCCCAATAATCTACACTCTCTTTGTCCTCAAAGACCTCTTAAGGCCTAAAGAAATTAAATCCTTGGAAGTGTTATTGAAAGACATAATAAATGCAAGAATGAAGTTCTAATGTGTAAGTGTGTAATACAGCCACCTTTTAAAGATGTAAATGAAGAGCATCCCTCCTCTTGCTGTACACCTGGCAGAGCTGCATCCTTGGCTTGGATCTGACAGCATGATCACAGCAAGAAGGAGTCTGGCTACTGGAAGGGGTGCTTCCTAATTAATGCCACAGTGCCAGGAATCCTCTCAGATGCAGCACTGTAACAGGATGTGGTTTTGGCAGTACTTTTTCTAAAAACAAAAAAGGGAGAAATATGGTGTCTCTGTCTGTCTGTCAACTCTCTAGGTAACACACTGAAAGGCAACAAGACCGGAAACTCTGTCTTAGGTACCCATCTGACATCCAAAAGGAAAAAAAATCAAATGGTTCTATAGCCTAAAGTCATATCACTTTTCACTGTGTCCCCAGCAGAACTCAAAAACTAATCCTTCTCAGTTAGGTTCTGTACTTGCAAATAATCTCTAAACAAAGTCTCCATGATAATTTAAAAATTATAGAGTCAGCTGTTGGGGATGTGGATAAGAACTCAAAGATAACAGACTGTCTCCTTAACTTTATTCATGTCTGGGAAAAGACAGTTGTTTTTGGAGGGCTATCATCATGTGAGTCACTTTTAAAAAGTAAGATACTGAGGGCTATGGCAAAAGAAACTGCTGCAAACCAAAATGTGAAAATGAAGTCAATCATACAGAATTGACTGAAAGATCTCCTTGTGTCTTAGTTATTTTTCTTGTTGCTGGCACAAAATACCTGACACCCAAAGTAAAAAGAAAGGTTTATTTTGGCTTACAGTTTGTAGAGGTTTCAGTTCGTAGTTGGCTGGCTCCAGGGCAGGGTGGCATGGCAGAGGGGCATTTAGAGGAGAAAGAGTTCATGGCAGGCAGAAGACACCAAAAGCAGGCAAATGATAAGCCTCTTTCTTGTACATTGCTCAAGCTACATACCCTTAGGGCAGGTAGCACTCACACCCTTAATCCTAGTGCCCTTGATCCTAGCACTGCATCATGAATCAGTCCCAGTAACACACACTCTATATCCATCCATCCCTGAAAAACCCCACCTATGACACGAGGCTTCAGGGAGAGATCTAGTCACAAGCCATAACACCATGTTTACTGAAATAAGCCCTCATTCCTCTCCCTATTTCTTCCCTCAAAGTTGAAACAATTCTTCACCAACCCATTAACTCAGTTTATTCCAAAGATTAAGAATCAATATTGATATTAGGCACTGAGAACATAAGGAGTTCTCATGTAAAATCCTGACTCAGGCATTTGTTAACATTGTTCTGATCTGTCCTGTCATGTTCCAGATGTGACAACTTGCCAAATTATGGTCACTTCATGCCTTGGTTCCCTGCTTGTGTATCCATATTCTGAAACACCTGCATTATGTAATAGGCACATCATGAGCTGTGATATAATAACGCAATTCATATGAGCCCATGAGAGCTACAAAGTCAATAATAGACCTACACACACACCAAAAAGAAAACTCATAAGCATTCAGTAAATTTCGTTTGACAAATTAAATTAAGGAATTTAATCAAACTAAGTTTATTATAGCTAAGGATGATAAAAAAGAGATACCAATTGTGTTTTAACTATAGAAAGTCATTTTTATTTTTTTATTTTTTTAAAGAGAATAGAAGAAAACAAAACAAACAAAAAAAGAAAACAGAATAGAGTCAAACACA